>JAEQBH010006702.1:0-148612 GCA_016808115.1 Tetrastigma voinierianum | reverse complement strand
CTGAAATGAAAAAAAAAAAAAGAATTGTCAGACAGAATAGAAGAAAAGTAGCAGCAGTCATAATTTAATGTGAAGAAAGAGTAAAGTTATAGTACTTCAATTACAAAGCTGTGGAATTGCCCATCACCATGTCTAGATACTGCTTATGAGAGTAGAACACACTGTAATTCCTGAACAAGGGGCTTATATAGTCATTGCCTCCAATACTGATAAAGTAGACAGCATCAAGCAGCAGTTTCTTGGATTCTTCATCACCTAGCTTCTGCCTCAAGTGCTTCTCCACCTTGAAATACCTTAATTGTGTGTTGGGGTTTCCACCTGAAAAAAATGGTAGAAAAACCGTGCTGCCATGATTAAAAGTACCAACTTTCCAAGAGATTTTGCTTTTGCATACCGTTCCTTGATTGATCATCCAAAGCACCAGCCCTGTAGATGCAAAGTTGGCCCCCATAAAATGTTCGCAGTCACCCAGGCTGCGATAGGGAGAATAAGTGGGGAGATTTGCATACTCAGCTGCAGCAAATCATAGAAAATCAGATGGGCAACAGTGCTAATTCCAGAGACTAAAAGAAACAATAAATGTCCCAGTCTCTCTCACAGATGAAATCAGGAATGAGCCGGCCATCGGAAAACCTCAGTGGGAATTGTAAGAATTTCCCCATATGGGGTAAAGTTGGCCTGATTTAAAGTTGTAGCATTGATGTAGTTGTTGTTCCCAGGATCTAGAAGTGAATCCCCAAAGATGAAAAAAGCAACATGGTTATGAGGTTGGTGGGAGTGACTCTGGCTGCTGGTTGGGATGAGTAGGTATGAAGAGAAGATGAGCAAGAAATGGATCATCTGGAAGTTGCTGAAACTTGCCATTTTCAATCTGCTTCACTTTGTATCTGTTATCCTTACCTTCAATTGTTATATATTCATTCTTTATATGATATAGCAGACAAGACGAATCAACATTGTCATATAATAATGTTTCAATCTTTACTTTTAAATTGAAGAGTTGATTGAGTTTCGAAAAGTGATCATTAAAATAATTTGCTAAATTCCATGTTAGGACTTGTTCAAATGTCAGTCACATGTCAAGAGCTGTGCTCCATTATTTTATTAGTAATGTTTTCATTATTACTGTTTTTAAGAAAAATGCCAATGAAAAAGGTTTTGACAATGTATTTACATGATAATATCAGGTATTTCTAACCCTTTTAATATTGCTCTCAAATTGGCTCTTACATGACGGCAGTCTGGGATTCTGCTCTGAAAATTAATATTTAATGTGTCAGATCAAATGGATAAGAACGCGTATCAAGTTGGATGGTTACTAAATTGGCATTATCAGTAAGTCCAAGTTGTGGATGAGGTTTTAAAAATGGCTGCTTTGCATCCTGTAGCACCAAGAACAGTTATTTGAGGTGATGTCATATTCTAAAGAAAATGGCATATTTGATTATATGGATAACTCATATGGAGGACATATTTTGTCTATATATATATATCATTATCGAATATATCAGCATATATATATATATATATATATATATATATATAAAGGACATATTCTGATAATGATCTTCCAACCTGGCCTGAATACAGGGGATCCAATTTAAGTCTTTCAAGAAACTTGATATCCCAATGATGTCATGCATTAACAATGACATGTATAACATAGCACCTTGTCATTTAATCAAATTTGTGGAGATTTCATGATCAAATTTCTACTTTAAACCTTTCATTCCATTCGAATCGATACAATAAGTGATACCTAAGCTTCCCTTGATTCAGGGGCATGGTAACGAAAAAAAAAATCAAGAAAGGTTATTATGCATTAATTTGACTGAAAATTGATCAGAAGTGACAACTGTAATGGTATTAGGCATGTCATTTTTTCTTTTGAGAACGAAAACAAGTTGGAAATAACTTCTAATCAGGGTTACCTGAGACACAATTTTCAATTCAGGAAGGAACTGAACATTAAGCAAATTATGCACAGTGCTGTAACATAGGTTTTTTTTGTTTTTTAAAAGATAAATAATTTTATTGATTCATTATAAACATAGAATCAAATTCCCTTAAAATTTTAGAGAATAAAACGACATCTTAGTTAATAGCATAAACAATTGGCTCAAATTGGCTCAAAGCCTAAATATTTGATAATCTTATAATGGCCCAGAATCATGATTAGGTTTTGCGTATTGACCAGTCAAATGATTTAATGTCTTTGTCCAGATGTTTGTATAGATAAATCATTTTATCGTGCAAAGAGATAGCCTTGGCCTTGAGATCTGACAAGTTAACAAAAGGAGTATAAAAAAAAACAACGTAAAAACTCGTATCTATGTGAATGAATCACTTTATTGAAAAGAAAATGATAGAGAGAGATGTAAAGGGGTGATTTAAGGCCAAGAATGACAAAAAAATCACCCTTCTCTGCTTGAGGAAAAGAGGCTAATAGAGAAAAAGAGAACAAGAAGACGAGAGGAGGGGCGGCTTGCTGTAACATAGGTCAAGCAAATAGTTCTTTCAAATTGTAAGGTCTTGTAATGTTGTGAGTTCCACTCCACATTAACTTGGCCAATTGCTGGTTGACCTTCTCAGTAGGATGAACTCCATCAAAGAACACATATTCCCTTGGATTGCTGCATAGATTCAGCCTTTCTTTCTTTGTTCCTCCCCACAGCTAACAAGAGCCTTGTAGGGACCTGAACCACAACATGCTATCTTCGCCTCTTTGAAACCTTTGGCAACATCAACACAGAAGATGAGTTAGAACAAGGGTCATGTGAGGCAACAGAGAAAAGTTTATGGTATGAAAATAACGATAGCGTTGTTAAATATGAAAATGCGAATTCTCAAAGGCAAAACTTTGTAGGATTTTAGTTTAATATGAATATAAATGCCTTTAATCTCTCTTCGTGCGACCGAGCCGCACGTGGAGAGTCAAATAATAACCTTGAGTCCTCAATGGACTTCAAATCGACAAATGGGGAATAAATTGCGAAGGGGTGGCTGACTGGGGTATACTTTGGCCAAAAGCCAGAGCTCGTCACAGTGTTAAGCCGGCAGGTCTCACAAAAGTTCGAGCACGTAGGATTTGGGTTTAATATGAATATCATGCGTTTAACAGACATATAGTACCATATTTTGAAGGGTTGTCCATTCTTTCCTCAAATGTGGTGTAGACATCAAACATTGAGTATTTGAATCCTTCCAATTTGTTCTGTAGCTTATGAAGAACCTTGGACATGGCTTTGTTGTGTAGTTTTGCTTGCTCCGAGGCTTCTTCTATACACTCACCAGTTCCTGGTTTTTTGATTGCTTTCATGGCTGGTACACAACCTAATGGCCCCAAGCTAAGGATCCCAAATTTCCTTCCTCCAATCTTGTATATTTCCTGAAAAACAGACACAAAATAAGTGAATGCCAAAACCACTCTTCTCTATCACAATGAGTAGAAAAATGGTTCCAAAGATGAAAGGATGCTATTAACTGATTACGACCATCTAATTCAATCACCATATGCCGGTATGGCTTCCAAGAGTAAGTTAAACACCGCGAGTTTGTGAAGTAGAAGCCGTAGTCATTGCTTCAATGCTAATCAAGTAAACAGCATCAAATAGCATTTCTTGCATCTTCATCTCCCTAGCTTCTGCCTCAACAGTTTCTCCATGTTCTTAAGATAGATCAGCTGTGTTTTAAGGTTTATCACCTGAAAATGGTACATCAACATGGCATCAAACATGGGTAAATGCTATCTGGAGTCTTGTATTTGAATATGGACTGGGATTCTTAGAATTTCTTAACAGAGATGATGTTGAAAACAATGGCACAATAATAAAATAAAATAAAACACAGAAAACTCTAAGATTTTACTTGGAAATCCTTTGGGGAAAAAAACCAGGGGCAAATGAGAAAGTTTCACTATGAATCTAAGAATAATTATACGGTACAACGGAATAGAATAAGCATAATATCTTGATATAGCAAGAAAATGCCGGAAGAAGGTATCTGCCCAACCCCTCTGCTATCCGGAGTCCTATTTTTTCTCAACTTTTATTTTCACAAAAGTCGCACACCGCAAACCAAATTAGGGTCTAAATCAATAAATGATAGCCATGCAAATATATGCCAGCAAGTGCAGAACTCACTTTGGGTAATTCTAATCCTCTTCCAAGAGATCACATACCTTTCCTTGATGAGTCTCATCTAGAGCACCGGCTCCAGCAAATGCAAAGTTTGCTCCATGAGTAAATTGATTACTACCAGGTTGGAGATATGGCGGAAGGAATGGAAGTTTTGCATACTCAGCTGCAGGGCAGGAACAATGATCAGCTGGATACTAAATCAACTGAGATGCTAGAGAAATCAACAGCACACTATTACTTTTTACCTATAAAATCAGGGATCAGACGGCCATCTGAAAATCTCCCAGTGGGACATCCAAAGAAGGTCTCCCCATATGGCCAGAAATTCGCCCGTTGATCAGTGGTGTTGATGTACTTATTGTTTCCAACATCAAAAAGTGAATCCCCGAAGACGAAGAATGCAACATGCTTATGAATGGTGTGTGTCTTTTGACTCAGGCCGGTTGCTGGGATGAGTAGGCATGCACAGCAGAGAAGGGCATGGATTATGGGAATCCTGAACTTGCCATTTTACTGAAGGCTGCTTCAAGCATCTTTCTCCTTGATTTCTGGCAGTTGTTGAAGGGATCTTAAAGATTGAATATTCTTCAGTCTGACCAAATTTTCTACTTATATTAAATTGGTGAAACGACCTTATCCATTTCATAAATCTCGACAGTAACAAAATTTCAAATTTTTTGGGGGTCAAGATGGCTAATATTTGTCTCTTAGGTTCCAAGAAAGTACCAGATTAAAGAAAAAAAATATTAAAGAAAATAATTTTCTTATATTTGATTTTATGATAAAAAATATAAATGAAAGTCAAATATAATAAAAAAATTTCAAAATTTTACATATTTTTAAATTTTTTAGTCCGACATGAAAACGAAATAAAATGAATATAAATAAAAAAGCATATTAAATTAATTTATTAAGTTTAAAGGCATTACATATTTTCGCTCAAAATTTTTTCGCCAATTTTATACTGTTTTTAACATTTATCTTTGGGTTAAAAGAAGCGTTAAACAATTTTAATCTGTCTCCTAGTGCAGCCGGAGATATTTTATGTTAGCTGAAGATCTAGCAGGTTCTTTGATCTCTATCAGGAAAGAAAAACTAAGAAGGTGAAGAATAGTTGGAAGAAACTTCCAACTGATCAATGACACTAGACAAGACTTTCATTCAGAAGAAAGAAAAGACTGAGCATATTTATTTAGTATCCAAAAATAGGAGATGCATACAAGTATCAGAAAAATGCTAAAACATAGTTCAATCAAATAGTTCTTTCAAAGTGCAGTGTCCTGTGGTGTTGCAAGTTCCACTCCAAATCAGCTCAGCCATCTGTTGGTAGGCCCTGTCTGTAGGATGAGCTGAATCAAAAAACACATATTCGCTTACATTTCTGCATAACTCATACTCTTTTATTCCTCTCTTTACAGCTTGGGCGTCCTGTAGGGACCTGAACCGCAACATGCTATCTTCCCTTCTTTGAAGCCTTTGCAACAACACAAGGTGAGTTATAACCGTATAGTTAATTTGAGGTGCGAGGCCCAGGAGGTGGGGAAAACGTGGGTTTTTATAAATGATGCGCATCGTAATGTCGAATATATATTTACCCACATGATTCTTTGTGATGGTTGTTTCCTATTTTTATATGACTTCTGTATGAATTTTTTGGCTATTTTAGTTGATTTTTGCTCTTATAAGTTTTACATAAGGATTATATAATAGTAGTTGAGAGGGTTAAAAGCATTTTTGGGTTGAAAGCAAAGACGGAAATAGGGGTGGAGAGGCTGAAATCATGAAAATCAGATGCTCTAAGGCTAAAATGATGTTGTTTTGGTAAGAAGCGAGTCTGGCTAAATGACAGTTTTGGCCAAAGTTAAAATAAACATCCACTTGAACGATGTCATAATGGTAAAAAAAGCTCGAGGCGAGGCGCTACGACAAGGAGTGGTGGTGCATGGGCTTTAAACGTGCTTGAGGCACTCCTTTGATAACTATGGTTACAACAGATGTAAAATTTGACCATGGGGAAAAACATAAGATATGAAGAAAGTGATGGCATACCATATTTTGAAGGATTGTTCATTCTTTCCTATAAGGAAGAGCATAGAAATTGGAAAATGAATATTTGAATCCTTTCCAACTTGCTCTCTAGGTCCTGCAGGAGAGATCTTGGAGAGAGCTTTGTTGTGTAGTTTTGCTACCTCTGTGGCTTCTTCCATGCACTCGCGCCTCCTGTTGTTGGGATTTGATTGCTTTCATGGTTGGCAGACAACCTATTGGCCCCAAATTAACAAGCCCAAACTTCCTTCCTCCTTTCTTATATATTTCCTGAAACATAGACAAATCACTTAGGACTAAAGCATGGAAAAGTGAACTGTTTTGAGATAAAATATGTTACATTGCTGTTACCTTGATTACTACTGTCAAATTGCAATCACAATATGAACATTTTGTTTCTGAGAGGACTGAAGAACAGTCAAGTTCCTGAAGAAGGGACTCAAGTAGTCATTGGTTCCGATACTGATCAAGTAAACGGCTTCAGACAGTGTTTTCTTGGCAGCTTCATCACCTAAGCTTCTGCCTTAACAGTTTCTCCACATTCTTGGAAATAGGTTAGCTGTGTGTTGAGGCTTATCACTGAAAAATTGTACAAGATATGTTATTTAATCACATGATACTCATCTTGTCCCAAATAAAAACCTCACACAATCAACTCAAAAACATGGTTGGGTTGCTTGGTTTGTAATGGAAAAAAACTAGACTATCTCAATTAGATTTCAAGCCTATTAATATTTTAGAAGACCTTTCACCTCCCACTAAAAGGCCTTGTAGCAAGAGAAAGTGCCTCCGTATATCACTTGATTGGGTGTGTCCGGCCAGGTATGGGACTTTTCGACCTCCCCCTCACATGGAGGCTTGGTTTTTCTTTTTATTTTTTCATTCCTTCTAGAGGATATTAAGTGTGGAGCCCTGACTAGCTCACGTCTTGTGTTAAGCCGTCAGCTCTACTTAAAAGTTCGAACTGGGATTTGAATTTAATAGGAATATCGTTCTTACACCCTTCCTCAGGCGATCCAATCGCACATGGAGAGTCGAATCGCGAATGAATCTTAATGAACAGGCTCAGTAATGAGGAAATAAATTGCGAAGCGATTTGAACTGGGACCTCCTATCAAATTAGGCTCTAATACCATGTTAATATTTTAGAATGCTCACCTCCCCTTTGAAGAAGGCATGTGAGAAGGTTTACTGTATATATTATTGATTGACCGTGTCCTGTGATGTGGGACTTCGACAAAGCCTATCGACCAATTTTGAGAGATGGTATACCAATCCTTGATTAGTCTCATCCAAAGCACCAGCTCCTGCAGATGCAAAGTTTGCCCCATAAGTAAATTGATTATTACCAGGCTGTAGATATGGTGGAAGGAATGGGAGTTTTGCAAACTCAGCTGCAGAAAAGGAAAAAGGGTCAGCTGGGAACAAATTAACTCAGATCTTTAAAGATAACAGCATAAAATACTGCTCTTTTACCAATAAAATCAGGGATCAAGCGGCCGTGAAACTCTCCCGGTGGGAAGCCGAGAAGAAAGAGTTTCCCATAAGGCGAAATTTGACCGATAATTGGCGGTAGTGTTGATGTAGTTGTTGTTTCAGCATCATAAAGTGAATCCCCAAAGACGAAAAGTGCAGCATGCTTTTTCAGGCTGAGTGGGGATGACTCTGACTGTTGGCTGAGATGAGAATGAATGCACAAGACAAGACATGAATTACCTCGAAGCTTAAACTTGCAAAACAGAGCACCTTCACTTTTTCTGTTCTGTAATCTTTCTGCCTCATTTCATTACAATATATAGCCGTACACCAAAGATAATAATCATTATAATATTGAATGTTCTACCTACTTTTTTTATTAAAATGAAAGTGTTTTGAAAATTTTGCATTTGACATTCAATTGTAATGGAACTTGGGCAGCAAGATCTTGACCAAGATGTTTTGTATTCTTCTTATTACTAATTCACTTTTAACTGCAGCTTGTTGCTGCAAGCAGAGAAAGTATTTAATAAAAGTGGTAAGAAGGAATTATTGATAGGTGTATTACGTGATTGTGTTTTTTCAATATATAGCCGTACAACGAAGATAATGATCATTATAATATTGAATGTTTAACCTACTTTTTTATTAAAATGAAATTGTTTTGACCAATATTCAGTGGTTTTGCTTGAAAATTTTGCATTTGCGACATTCGGTGTAATGGAACTTTGGGCAGCAAGATCTTGACCAAGATGTTTTGTATTCTTCTTATATTAAATTCGCACCAACTGCAGCTGCAAGCAGAGAAAGTATTTAATAGAAGTGGTAAGAAGGAATTATTGATAGGCGTATTACGAGATTGTGTTTTTTCAATATATAGCCGTACAACGAAGATAATGATCATTATAATATTGAATGTTCAACCTACTTTTTGTTGGAATTATAACTCACTATTGGAATGGTGGCTATACTATTGGAATTGTGGTATCTTATTGAAAGGTGGGTACATTTATTGGAATGGTGAAGCTCTGCTGTTGGAATGATGGTATCTTATTGAAAGGTGGCTCACTATTGGAATGGGTAAATCTTATTGGAATGAATTGGTACATCTTTATTGAAAAGATTGAACCCATTATTGGAATGGTGGAATTTCTGTTATTGGAATGATAGTATCTTATTGAAAGGTGGCTCCTTTATTAGAATGGTGGCCCTATCTTATTGGAGATAGTGTTATGTCTTACATATAAACTCATCTCTTCCTCATCTGTAATCATCCCATCCCACACATCCCACACATCCTACACATCTCTAAATGAAAGAAAGAAAGGGAGTAGGGTGAAGGAAGAGAGTTGAAGTGAGAGAGAAAATTGAGAGCAATTTTCTTGGAGTTTAATAATATTTATGTTCTTACTCGCTTTTGGTGAGATCTACTTAACGTGTCGTGGAGCTAAGACGAGTTTGTGCGGAGCCACGTAAAATGTGTGTGTAGAGCAGTTTCTTATTCATACTCCTCTCATAAATCTGGAAGATAGGGAATTGTGTTATTACCAGTAGCTGAGTATCGAGCTTTGGTTATAGGGACAAGGATATTCTTAGTATGCTCTGTGGTTGCAGCATTGACTGACCTTCCACATCAGAAAAGAATATTTCTTTAGACTTATTTTTTCTGTCAATTTTAAGGCGAGGTTACTATTCACATAAATAGTGAATTTTGTGAGTAGTGAAATTTTGTCGGTGGTTCCGGTTTGTCGACAGAGGTGTTCTAATAAACGGTGGTTCGCTTGAATAGTTAGAAACGATTCGGAGGTTCCAGATTCAAGAGGAGCGATGCGGGCTCTCAGAGTGGAGGAAGGTGGCGAGCAAATTAGGGTAAGGACTCTGGTCCTTCTACACGGGGTAGGAAGGACAAGTCTTGTGATGCCATTTCTAGCCTTGAGGGACGATTCGTCAAGCTAGAGTTGGGTGTGGCAGACACCAAGGAGGGGATGGACCTTTTGGAGCAAAGCATGGAGAAGGCCGTGGAGGATCTCAGGTGCGAGATCCAAGACCTTCAAGAGGGGATGCAAAGCTCGTGGAATTCATGCGCGATTGTCTACGAGGAGTTCGTGACTTTCAGGCTGGAGTGGGGCGTATGTGACCAGATGGGGTGGAGGTCTCTTGATGATATGAAGAAGAGCAGGTGGCCATTGTAGAGGCTGAGCCACAGGCTGGTTGTATCACTCCATGGGCATAGTTGGGGTGGAGTGTAGAGCCTTCCGCGTTCGTGAAACGAGGATGCCATGGCGATCGCGAATCCTTGATGGATTACAAGGAAAGCATGTCTTCTAATGGCGGGGCTGAGGTTAGCCATAACTTGGGTAGGGAAGAGGTGTCCCCAGGGGTTTAGAGATGACTCTGACACGGATGGGGAGAAGGGTGCCGTGTGCTGCCGGAGCATGGGAAGGCGAGGTGTCCTGCTAGGAAGATAAAGAGTAGCGCGACAGAGTCTGCCTTGAGGCTGAGAGGTGCTTCCTATCGCGATGAAATCGCATTTGACAAAGGAATGTCCTAGAGGAAGCTTTTCAGTACCCTTATCGAAAAAGTGAGAAGGCGATGGAGGATGTGCGGGTTCGATCTGAGATGATGAAGCCCTCGAGTCATGCTCGAGAATTTATTCGGACAATTTGGGCTGCTTTCACTGGTGAAGCGATTTCGGGGTATTTTAAGGAGTTTTGTTAGCTCGCTTTCCTCGCGACGGGGTTATCAAGTCTAGGGTGAGGACCGCGAGAGAGATATTATCCGTCGGCGGGGGGACGAGGTCTGATTAAGTCACGGTGGCGGTGGGCCATTCACGGATGTGCAAATCGCTTGATGCAAGGGGACCGGTGGTGGTTCTCCAGTTGGTAGAGTTGAGAGATGAGATCCTAAGGGTTGATTGCTCGATTTTTGAGTGCATCAGGTGGCATGAAGATGTATAGCAGTCTCACGTGCATGATGCTGGCACGGGCGAAATGAAGAGGCATGTTGGGGACTTTGTATGGAGATGTCTCACGTGTGACACGTCAGGATGAACAGAAGGCCGGTGGAAATTTCTCGAGCTTTGGAGGTAGCGGAGTGGAAGATGGGAGCATCACAATGGGCTTCTTATTCCCGCGCCACGGACATCGTGAGAAGGTGTGTGTGAGTTGTAGACCGACACTAAGTGGTATTTGAGACATTTGGGATTAGCGTTGCATAGCTTGTCTTCAGTGCGATTGATCTCACCGCATCGGTGATACAGCAAGGTGCTAGGTTCCGAGGAGGGCCATGGGGACCACAGTGAGGATGAGCATAGTGTTTCATCCGTAGATGGATGGAGCGATCGAGGACTATCGAGTTTTGGAGGACATGCGCTGAGAGCATAAAATGCACAGACCCAGGTGGTGGGATGACACCTGCCATCAATAGTTGCTATGACAGTTATCAGGCGAGTATACAAATGACGCCTTATGAGGCTTTGTATGGGAGGCCATGTAGATCTCCGGTTTGTTGGATGGAGGTGGGAGAAAGGCCCTCAGGAATAGGATTTGATGAGGGAACACCTCGATAAAGTGGACTGGATCTGAGCTGAAGCGCCTGCGATGGGCCGGCGGGGCAGAAACAGTCTTCAGTGAGAGGACACAGTTCTCTGCAGAGGCCCGGAATGGGGATGTCGAGGTATGTCATTATATGTAGTTAAGGCCGCGACAGGGCATGTTGTTGAGCAGAGCCCGGATGGGACGCCTTGAGAGCGAGGAACTTCCAGACCAGGAGGTTCACACGCCGGCTAGGAAAGGGCGCGAGGATGAGAGATGTCGGCAGAGAGTGGGGTCTTAGTCTTTGTGCGCGGAGACATGCTGCTTAAGTAAGTAGTCGCGAGTGATTGAGATCGCGTCGGAGGTATCACGCATCGTAATGAGTCTTGACCGATAGTGCTGGCGTGCTGTGGGCGCGGCCCGGAGCCTGGCTGGCGTGAGCTGCTTACAATATTAGAGACACCCTTGAAGGCAAATGGTGAAGGCGTAATGCACGGCGGGCGTGCGAGGCCGCAGTGGCCCTACGCCAAGTAGGCATGCTAGGGCCATTGCGAGATAAGGACTGGGGCAATGAGAGGGACGGGTTGCAGACGGATGGTGTTAGAAGGGGTTGTGCTTGAGGAGTCGGCGGAGAAGCTGGGAGCGGTGTTATAAGAGCGTGCGCGGAGTCGATGGCTCAAAGGCGTGGGAAGAGGCACGTGGATGTACTTAGAGCAAAAGGCAGTCAACAGGATGATCTGACTGCGGGTTAAAGCGGTCGGTGGCTGCGAGATCCTAGAGCATTCGACATGTGATGGGCTGTGACTATAAGAAAGTGGGGACAATCCCATGAGAAAAGATTGATCGTGAGAAGGCTGGTCTAGCACGGGTTAGACGCCGCACACGTTGGGCTGAAAAAGTAGGCGTGTGACAGTTGGTATCACAGGGTGGGCACGGTTGCATATCGGTTGGCGCTACCACCGAGTTTGTCGAGTGTGCACGCGGTATTCCATGTCCATCTTTCAGGAAATCGCCGGATCAGGCTAGAGCAGGTGGATTGGGAAACTTATAGTTGATGCGGATGAGACAGCCGAGGAGAGGACAGTCACGTATCATCGGGCCATTAGAACCGGGTTCTGTGGTAAGGCGTGAGGTTGAGTGAAGGTGTTGAGCTTTGAGTAGTGGAGGAGGTTACATGGGACGCGATGACACCATTCTACTTGACTACCTTCTTGTTCTAAGAAGAGACGGATATTGCCCCAACCGATAGGAGTTGTTCGCAGTACATGGATAATCCGAGCCCGAGATTACAGAAGCGGTCAATGGATCATGAATATCTGCGGGGTATTACGGACAAAGCACTTTGTTTCAAAAGGTGAATACGATACCGCAGATCTTGATTTGCGGGGAAATGTTGACATCGAAGGAGCACTACCAGGTAATATGCATACTCCCAGGAACAAGCGTAGTGAGTTGGGGTTCTCGATTGCGAGAAGATAATTTATACTTTTACAAGCTGACGGAATATGTATCGCTATTCTGAAGCCAGCAAAGACCATGACCATTGATAAACTGAAGTTGTGTTCGGCTGATTGGCTTGAAATAAAATACGAAGATCGGGAAGGACTCTTTGCATTGATCGAGTGTGAAAGACCAGGTGAAATCGAGTCTTCAAGTGGGAGATTGTTGGAATTATGGCTCACTATTGGAATGGTGGCTATACTATTGAAAAGGTGGCTCACTATTGGAATGATGACTATACTATTGAAAAAGTGGCTCACTATTGGAATGGTGGCTATACTATTGGAATGGTGGCTATACTATTGAAATAATTAATTTATAATCTTCCTATAAAGCTCATCTCTTCCTCATTTAGTAATCATCCCATCCCACACATCCCACACATCTGCGTCCTCTGCGTCTAAATGGAAGAGAAAGGGTAAGGTGAAGGAAGGAGTTGAAGTGAGAGAGAAAAATTGAGAGCAATTTTCTTGGAGTGTGTAAACACTATGTTCTTCTCATTTTAGTGAAAGATCTGCGGCCGGCAGGTGGAGTAGAGCAGAGTTTGTGCCCGAACCACGTAAATGTTATTATTAAACGATTTACTTATTCATACTCCTCTCATAAATCTGGAAGATAGGGGATTGTGTTATTTTTTCCTAACACTTTTTTACTAAAAATGAAATTGTTTTGACGATATTCGATGTTTTGCTTGAAAATTTTGCATTTGACATTCAATTAGCCAATGGAACTTGGGCGTAGATCTTGACGAATGTTTTTGTATTCTTCTTGTATTAAATTTCACTTTTAAGCTGCGACTTGTGGGCAGCGGAAAAGTATTTAATAGAAGTGGTAGCCGAGGAATTATTGATGGCGTATTCGTGATTGTGTTTTACGGACATCGATTGAAATATAGTACCAGCTGTGTGCAGTATACGCTTGTCAAATAGTAAAGTGTACCTAAGTACGGATATCGATCCACAAGGAACACCTTAATCGTAATATGCTAAATACCAAAATTACTATACTCCTTTAATATTCAAACTAGCAATCGAGATGGCTAGGCGGAACTAAAAACGAATTTAAACTATTACTAAAGTGATTGTTCGTTTCAGATGTAAAAGTGATTAAAGATGCAAGAAAGGTTAGGGTGTTGAGGTGTTGTTGGATAATCCTACTATGTAATGCTACGATTATGCTTAAAAATACCTAAATTTTATAATAAAATTATTATATATTAGGGTATAATTGGGCCAAGTTAGAGTACTTTTAAGAATTGTTAAGATGAATATTGATTAAATGATTATTGAATCTGGAGATAAACCCAAGTGAAGAAGAGAAAATATGGAAATTGTAAAATGAGGACCTAAGGCCTAAGGGTCAATTGCAAATAAGTTTAGATATCTAAGTGAAATTAGGAGAAATAAATGAGCGAGGAAAATATTAAGAGACTTAAATGAAGAATAATAGAAATAGAGGACCCTAAATACAAAAGAAATAAAAGAAAAAAAATCAAGGAATGGGCATGTGGCATGTAGGAAAGAGGGAGGAAGTTTCCTCATTTTTAAAGTACGATTAAGGGTGATCCATAAGAAAAGGAAAACAGAGAAAAGAGGAGAGATTTTAGAGTGAGAAGCTCTCACTTCTCTCTAGATTTCCCAAAGATTAGACCATAGGTCTCCGGCGAAGCAAGAGGGAAAGTCCTTCCTCGTGACAAGAGCTGCAAGTAGAGACCGGAATTGAGGAGTTTTGACAAACTCAAGAGGTGGAGTCTTCTCCGCTTTGGTTATTTCTACACAAAAGGTTGTGTGGTGGTTATCTTGCATAGGAGAATGTTTGGTTGTAATTTTTTAAGCGGCTGAGAGGCTGTAGCGTGTGTTAGTGCGACTCTTAGGACCTTAGATCTGATTTTTTGGGTACGAAGTGAAGGGAATTTAGTGATGAGTCCTTCTAGTAAATTGTATCATCAATGAACTTGATGTTAGGCTTTAATTTCTCTATTTGGACCTCTATAGACCAAAGTTATGGTCCTTTTACCGAGGAATTTCGGCTCAGCTGATCTGGTCGGTCGGTTCGTCACGATTCGGGTCAACTAGCCGGACCTTAGAACGGGTTTTTGGGTCAGAAATAAAGGAAATTTGGCAGTAAGTTCTTCTGGTAAATTGTATTCACATCAATGAACTTGATGTTAGGCTTTTGAATTCTGATTTGGACTCGCATAGGCCGAGTTATGGTATTTTCTGCTACGGAGCAGTCAAATGGCGAAATTGACCATAAAGATGAAATCTGCGGGAGGTGGCGGATATCTCATGCGGAGAATTCGTGGACCTCATGCAACAGAGGTCAGTAGAGGTCAGCAGACCTCATGCAGCAGAGGTCAGCAGACCTCATCTTGTAGAGGTCAGCAGACCTTGTCCTGTAGAGCTCAGCAGACCTTGTCCTGTAGAGCAGAAGCTCGTCCGGTTAATTCGACCCTTTGGTTGTGTATGGCTTGCTCCAGCTTTGGAAGGTCATAAGCTTGCCGATCGAACTCCGTTTGGTGTTCTTAGACTCTATGAAAGCCCATTGAGTCAAGAATACATTCATATGCCTGAGGAGGATAGAATATGTCAGACCGAGTTTACCGAGGTCAGGTCAGCTCAGTCAGTCAGCTCGGCTGGGTGTGACTACGTATGACCTCCAACTTCGAAAGGTCATAACTCCTTCGTCCGAACTCCGATTCGGGTGTTCTTGGACTCTATGGAAAGCTCATTGAGTCAGAATTCCCAGTCTCATATGCCTGAGGAGGGATAGAATATGTCAGACCGAGGTGTCAGACTGAGTTTACCGAGAGTCAGGTCAATCAGTCGTCAAAGCTCAGCTAGGTGTGACTACGTGTGACACCGGAAGGTCATAACTCCTTCGATCCGAACTCCGATTCGGTGTTCTTGGACTCTATGGAAAGCACATTAGTCAGAATTCATTCATATGCCTGAGGAGGGGATAGAATATGTCAGGCCAGGTGTCAGACCCTGGATTTACCGAGGTCGGAGTCAGCTCAGTCAGTCTGGCTCGGCTGGATGTGACTACGTATGACCTCCAGCCCGGAAGGTCATAACTCCTTCGTCCGAACTCCGATTCGGGTGTTCTTGGATTCTATGGAAAGCTCATTGAGTGAAATTCAATTCTTGTACTGAGGAGGACTAGAATATGTCAGACCAGGAGTGAGACAACGTTGCAGGGTGGAGTCAGCTCGGTCGATCAGCTCGGCTGGAGTGTGGCGACTACGATATGACCTCCAACTTTGGAAGGTGTGGCTCCTTAGATCAGAACTCCGTTTCAGGTGTTCTTGGACTCTATGGAAAACCCATTGAGTCAAGAATCCATCTATATATATCTTTTTGAAATTGGAACTCATATTAAACTCCGAAAATCAATCTAACCAAACTACTTCGTACACCTGAATAATATTGTTAACAATGGTTTTTGGAATAGGGGTGTGAGGAGGAAAAGAATACAAGCTGAGATTGAGATTCAGTTGGAATCAAAAGAATTAAGAGGTTTTTGGTTTGTTCTCTGAGCTTCTATTCCTCGTTTCAAAGTTTTGCATGTTTGTTCTCTGACTCTACTCTTATTTCAAGTATTTTGGTAGTTTATCAAGTAAATATGAAATAAGTACATGAATGAGTATATGAATGAGTATGTGAATGAGTATATGAAATGAGTACATAGATTGAGTATATCTTTGAAAGACGATACGAGAAAGTGAATATGGAATTAAAATGTAATTTGAAAGCCAGAATGAATTGAATGATATCTGAATGAAAGCGCGACGAGATGTACTGTCTCGGCATCAATCAGGCGCCGAAATTGTCGATGTCACTTGGCGGGATTTTCATCGGCATCCGTCATGATGGCGTATGGCATTGAAGAAATGTCTCACTTGGCGGGATGCACCAATCGGCATCCGTCATGATGGCGTATGGCATTTAATTGATACCACATGTCGGGGTGCACCAAACGACATCCGTCATGATGGGAGACCGAAATGTTAAATGTGTAAGCACATTACCGAATGATAATAAGGGCGGGATTCATTAAACGGAATCCGTCAGAAACGTGAATTAAATAGTCAATGTGAAATAATCAACATTGACGAATATAAATGAGATTTCTATGTATATGCTTAAATCTCATAAATTGAACAATGAAATGGTGTTGCATTGAGAATTATATGATGTGATTTGGTAAATGGTTTAGAAATTGAAAGCATGCGAAAATAAATAGCATGAGTATATGTTGAATTAATAGGCATGGTTCCAATGTTAAATGCATCTTGAGCTACGTGAATATTGAAATAGGGCGCATGAGAACCACTAAGCATGTGAAAATGCTTAAGCGTATAATTTACTCCATACGTAGGTTTCGAGTAAAATAAGAGGGAGGCAGATCGTGCGGCGAGTCGTAGAGAGGAGTGCGGGTATAAATTGTATACTCAGTCATTTTGCATATCGTCTTTCTTTGCAGACGAGTGGTATTTTGTAAGCAAAGGGTTAAATACTGACCTTGATTTTTGTATATCATTTTGAAAGGGCATAGAATGCATTTCTTTGTAAATGTATTTTGTTAATGTTTATGGAGCTACCCGAATTGCTTTGAAATTGTAAATGATTGTGGGCTTGCTAGCCAAACAACCCATGACTAAACAAATTATTTAAACGTTTAATGAATAAATAAAAGCGTCGAGATAAATCGGAGCTCAGAGTTCGAGGTCGCCATTCGGGTCGAGTGGGGATTCGAGTCGCAGCTTACTTTTGAAAGAAAACTTAATAAAATGTAAAATAAAAAAGAAGATTAAGCAGGCGTCCAGGGGTTTGATTCGAGACTCGCCAATCGGGTCGGGGGCTTGGGGAACCCCTTCTATGATTCCATTCCATTATCTATTATAGTGTTTTCCAAGGCAACTCTTCTCTAATGTAATCAAAGCCTTTCTCAGGGTTGTTGACCTCATACATCGCTGGGTTTCTTACAACAACAACGACCACTAGCATTAAGTTGCATAGAGGTGCAAAGAACTCCTAAACCTCTAATCGTGATAATCCTATATTACCAAGTTTTATTAGGTTAACTGACTATGTCTAATTCTTCATTCACTTCTTAGATCTTACAAAGAACCACTCACATATTAAGATTGATCATAAATTAATATGATTTCATCCAAGCATGAGTTAATGGTAAGACAAGTACATAAAAGATAATGGAATTATAAAAATGCTAAAACTTTAACATAGTACTCATGTCCAAAACTCTACCAACACCCTAAACCACGAAATTAGAACCTCATTATGTTCTGTTCCAATACAAATAAAAAGCAAGACATGGTAATAGGAATAGAAAAAGCTTTAAGTATCGAGGGAATGATGATCTCCTGGGTTCTTCAAGTCTTCTCTCCCTGAAAATCGATCTTCTAGTCTTCTTTCTCTTGTTCCAAGCTCAATTCTTCAAACCCTAAGATTACGCAAATTGATTTGAACCCCTGGATGTGATTCTCCTATCCCTTTTATAGCCTCTCAAGGGATAAGGAGTTTGTTGAGACTCCTAGCGTCGCGATGTTGGGTGGTTATACACCACTCTTCTCTGGGCCTCTGCCGCGGCTCCATTTTTCGGCATTTTCAAGTGTTTTCCTACAAATCTTTACACTTTTTTTTTTTCTAATTGCGGAGGATCATGGTTGCATTTTGAATTTGAAGAGATTCGGGTTGGATCCGGTTTGGTCGACAAGTGACTTACCTCCTAGGTTTTCTATCGCCTTTCCCAGGAAGTCTATGTGTAGTGGATGAATGACCTCTAGCATATAACTCGGTTCCGAGATCCCCAAACTTGAATTCACTTGCCTATTTGGGAGAGTCTAACTACGAAAGGATAAGAATGCACCATTTTTATTCATATCAACCTACTTATTCATGAACGAATTCCTAATGCCAGTAAGTTTTAGTTGAGTGTTCCTATAGCGAGATTAGATTGGTGACACCCTTGGAGTTGGTTAAGGGCACGGACATTAGAGTTCCTTCGAACTTCACCTGAACACTCAACCAAACCTAACGTAGCCTAGAGGCTGTGGAAACTTCTATCCTCTGTCCCATATGGCAGGGTAGTGAAGTCAATTGCTCACAGCGATTAAGCTGGAAAAACTAAGAAGGTGAAGAATAGTTGGAAGAAACTTCCAACTGATCAATGACACTAAACCAAGACTTTCATTCGAAGAAAAGAAAAGGCCGAGCATATTTATTTAGTATCCAAAAATAGGAGATGCATACAAGTATCAGAAAAATGCTAAACATAGTTGATCAAATAGTTCTTTCAAAGTGCGGTGTCATGTCTGGTGTTGCAAGTTCCACTCCAAATGTTTCGGCCATACATTTGGTAGGCCACATGCGTAGGATGAAATTTGAATCAAAAACTACAAGTAAACACATTTTTAAGCATAACTCATACTCTTTTATTCCTCTCTTCCCCCACGGCTTGAGGCGTCCTGCAATGGGACTGAACCTGACATGCTATCTTCCTTCTTTGAAGCCTTTGCTGACAACAACACAAAGGTGAGTTATAACTTCATATAGTTATTTGAGGTCTGAGAGTTGATTGAGGCGTGGGTTTTTTTATAAGTGATGCGCATCATATGTCAAATATATATTTTATGATTCTTGTGATGGTTGTTTCCTATTTTTATACGACTTTCTCGCAATTTTTTGGCTATTTTAGTTGATTTTTTTGCTGCTTCTTTGTTTACATAGGATTATAGAGTAGTTGTGAGTTAAAACCTTTTGGAGTTGAAACACTTATTGACAGAAATAGGGTGGAAAGTGAAATCATAAAATCCAGGCCTCTAAAGAGCTAAAATGATGTTGTTTGGCCCTTCAATTGCAACTCAAGCAGCCAGCATTTTGGTAAAGTTAAAATGTATCAGTAAGCGATGTCGTAATGGTAAAAAATCTTTGGCGGGCGCCTTGCAGTGGTAGTCTTTTGGGCTTTAAACGATGTAAGCACGCCTTTGATAACTATAGTTTACAACGGAGAGTAAATTTAGCCATAAGGAAAAACATAAGATATGAAGAAAGTGATGGCATACCATATTTTGAACGATTGTTCATTCTTTCCTCAAGAAGAGCATAGAAATTGGAAAATGAATATTTGAATCCTTTCAACTTGCTCTCTAGGTCCTGCAGAATCTTGGAGAGAGCTTTGTTGTGTAGTTTTGCTACCTCTGTGGCTTCTTCCATGCACTCGCCCGCGCCTCCCTGTTGGGATTTGATTGCTTTCATGGTTGGCAGACAACATATTGGCCACAAATTAACAAGCCCAAACTTCCTTCCTCCTTTCTTATATATTTCCTGAAACATAGGCAAATCATAAGGACAAAGCATGGAAAAATGAAACTGTTTTTGAGTTAAAATATGTTATTGTTGTTACCTTGATTACTACTGTCAAATTGCCAATCACAATATGAACGTTTTGTTTCTGAGAGGACTGAAGAACAGTCGAGTTCCTGAAGAAGGGACTCAAGTAGTCATTGGTTCCAATGCTGATCAAGTAAACGGCTTCAGACAGTTTTCTTGGCAGCTTCATCACCTAGCTTCTGCCTTAACAGTTTCTCCACATTCTTGAAATAGGTTAGCTGTGTGTTGAGGCTTATCACCTGAAAATTTGTACGAGACATGTTATTTAATCACATGATATTCATCTTGTCCCAAATAAAAACCTCACACAATCAACTCAAAAACATGGTTGGGTTGCTTGGTCTGTAATGGAAAAAAGCTAGACTATCCCAATTAGATTTCAAGCCTATTAATATTTTAGAACCCCTTTCACCTCTCACTAAAAGGCCTTGTACGAAAAGGAAAGTTGCTCCATATATATTCATTTCAATTGGACCGTGTCCAGCCGATGTGGGACTTCCAACACTCCCCCTCACATGAGGCTGGGCTTTTCTTTTTATTTTTCCATTCCTTCTAGAGGATGGTAAGTGTGGAGTACTTTATTGTTTCACGATCTGCGTAAGCTTGATTAGCTGCCAGTTTCAAAAACATAGGATTTGGATTTAATAGGAATATTATGCCTTTAACGCACCTTTATATTTTGGCTGAGGCCAATGCACTTGTGCGGAGGTGAATAAAGCTAAATAGAATCTTGGCCGGAGCTTTTCAGATACGATAAATGAAATAAATTGCAGAAAGAGCTTGTCGAACCTAAAACCTTACATCCAAATTATCTTTCCCTATCTGTATTAATATTTTTAGAATCACTTTGCCCTCAAAAACACAAAGGCATGCTTGAAGGGAAAGTTTATACATTATATATTCGCTTCAATTCAACCGTGTCTAGCGTATGGAACTTCCAACAAAGCCTATATATCAATTTTGAGGAGATGGTATACTTGTCCTTGATTAGTCTCATCAAAGCACCAGCTCCTGCAGAAGTTTGCCCCATAAGAAAATTGATTATTACCAGGCTGTAGATACGGTGGAAGGAATGGGAGTTTTGCAAACTCAGCTGCAGAAAAGGAAAAAGGGTCAGCTGGGAACAAATTAACTCAGATGCTAAAGATAACAGCATAAATACTACTCTTTACCAATAAAATCAGGGATCAAGCGGCCATCAGAAACTCCGGTGGGAAGCCGAAGGTTTCCCCATGGGGCGAAAACCTGACCGATAATTAGTGATAGTGTTGATGTAGTTGTTGTTTCCAGCGTCATAAAGTAGATCCCCAAAGACGAAAAGTGCAGCATGCTTTTCAGGCTGAGTGGGGACGGCTTTCTGACTTCTATGGCTGAGATGAATGAATGCACACAAGATTAAGACATGAATTACTCGAAGCTTAAACTTGCCATTCCCAGAAACTCCTTCACTTTTTCTGTTCTGTAATCTTTCTGCCTCATTTCATTTACAATATATATAGCCGTACAACGATGATAATGATCATTAATATTGAATGTTCAACTACCGCTTGTTTTATTAAAATGAGTGTTTGAGCCAATATTAGTGTTTTTGTTGGAATTTTTATGATGAGAAAGAAATAAAGTAGTAGTGAAAAAATAACGTGTAGCTTTTTTAAATATTTAAAAATAATAAAATCAAAATAAATAGGCTTATAATAAATAAATCAAAATTAAAATAAACAAGTAACCTACTAGCTAATTTATGAATTCATGACTAATTACTACATGTTTATTATATAGATAAAAACTACTCAAATAATACGTGGACTCACTATACGCAATTAAATAAAAATAAAAACTTTCATATGATTAAGACTATTAAGAGACAAATTTTAAATCAGTCTTCAACTTTGAATCAGTCTTCAACACTTTCCCTTGATTCAAAGTTGCAGATTTTTTTTTCTTTTTTATTTTTTTTTCATGGAGCACTTCTCTTCATATTTTCAAATTTGTGAAACACATCCCTTCATCTCTTCACTTCAAATTTGTGGACTCGCTCACAATTAAATAAAAATAAAAACTTTCCTAACTATCAAGACATATATTAGCAGTTGAGAATTTGATAGTTTCAACTATGAATCGGTCTTCCAATATATATATATATATATATATATATATATATATATATATATATATATATATATATATATATATATATATATATTTTTATTTTTATTTTTTTTTTTGCTTGGAGCACTTATACTCCATAATTTCAAATTTGTGACCAGTCCCTTCAGCCTCTTCGCTTCAAATTTGTGGACTCACTCACAATTAAATAAAAATAAAAACTTTTCATAGCTAATAAGGAACTATTAAAAACCCAATTGCAATGGTCTTAACTTTGAATCGGTCTTCAACACTCTCTCTTGCTTGATTCAAGGTTGCGTAATTTTTCTTTTTATTTTTTTTTCATGGAACATACTGCCAATGGCTGCAAGAATTTGTAGGCTTAAACCTGCCGCTCATGATGCGTCTGCATTGAATGTTTTACACGTTGTTTTGTATCTCTCATTAACCTTCACTTGGTATTAAAGCGCTAACTGCAAAAATTTCTTCTTGGTCAAACATAACAATTAATTCAAAAGAGTTTCTTCAGCCTCTTTTACCACATTTGCTTGTTTCATTTTTGTTCTAATTGCTTTTCATTTGCTTTCTTCTCATATTCAAAAGCTCTTGGGGCCTCTATTGGCTCCTTGTGCATCCTATCAATATCAGCCCTCGTGGCAATAAGTTGTCGATTCGACACGATCGAAGCGACATCATTCATCGCATATTGCTGAAGCATGCAGAATGATCTTGGCGTAGAAGCATTTAATTTATGGGCATTGGCTCTTAATTGAATAACCTTGATCATAGTGGCTCTGCGGCGCAAGATCGGCTCCCAGAGCGTCGTTTACCGATCAATTCTTAGCATGTACCTCTCTCTGGTAGCGCGGAGTTTGAAATGATCTTGCCGTCTGCTTGAATACGTCTTTTCTGGTATCATTTTGAATCCCACACATACCTCAAAGACCTTTGGAATCACACATACCCTCAAGACCTATGGCTCTGATACCATGTTGGAATTTTATGATGAGATAAATAAAATAGAAGTGAAAAATAACTAGTAACTCTTTTTTTTTTTCAAACATTTAAAAATGTCTATAAATAGGCTTACAATAGATAAATCAAAATTAAATAACAAACTAACTAACCCACTAATTTATCTCATTCATTAATTCTCTACATTTATCACATAGATAAAACTCTCAAACAACTTAGTGGATTCACTCTCACAATTAGTAAAAATAAAAACTTTTTATAACTAATAGAACTATTAGGAATGATACAGATAATCTTCAACTTTGAATCAGTCTTCAACAGTTTTGCTTGAAAATTTTGCATTTTGCTTGAAAATTTTGCATTTGACATTCAATTGTAATGGAACTTGGGCAGCAAGATCTTGACCAAGATGTTTTTTTATTCTTTTTGTATTAAATTTCACTTTTAACTGCAGCTTGTTGCTGCAAGCAGAGAAATCTTAACCAGTATTAGAAGGAATTATTGATAAGCTTATTACGTGATTGTGTTTTACAATATATAGTATTCAGCAAAAGATAATGATCATTATAATATTGAATGTTCAACCTACGTTTTATTAAAATGAAGTGTTTTGACCAATATTCAGTGTTTTTGCTTGAAAATTTTGCATTTGACATTCAATTGTAATGGAACGGGCAGCAAGATCTTGACCAAGATATTTTTGTATTCTTCTTGTATTAAATTTCCTCTTAACTGCGGCTTGTTGCTGCAAGCAGAAAGTATTTAATAGAAGTGGTAGAAAAATTATCTGAGACAAATTATTCATTCTGAAAGAAACACAATTATTAGTACATTTATTGGGCATTTGAAAATATGAAGTAGAGAGAGAATTGGGATGATCATTTGTTCATTGGCATATATGAGTGTCAGGATGATGCTTGGTATTATTTACTCTCTATTCTTGAAAAAGTCTGAATAACGCCTCAAAGTTGTAGGGTTTGAGTAGGAACAGAAGATGAGGGCAGCATACCATATTTTGAAGGGTTTCCCATTCTTTCCTCAAGGAGAATATAGATGTTGGAAATTGAATATTTGAATCCTTTTAACTTCATCTCTAGCTTCTGCAGGGCCTTGGAGAGAGCTATGTTGTGTAGTTTAGCTAGTTTTGTGGCTTCTTCCATGCACCCCCCTGTGCCTCCTTGTTGGAATTTGACTTCTTCCAGGCTGGTAGACAACCTAATGGCCCCAAATTAACAAACCCGAGCTTCCTTCCTCCCTTCTTATATATTTCCTGAAACATAGATTAATATAATGGCTAAGTGTAGAAAAATAAACCTGTTTTTAATGTCAAAAAGAACACTCTCTACTCTAGCATATTAAGTAGAAAAAATATTGCCAATCACCATATGTATGTATTGTTTCTGAGAGTAGAACTGAAACACAGTGGAGTTTCCAGAGAAGGGATCAAGTAAACAGCTTCAAACTATATTTTCTTGGCAGCTTCATCACCCAGCTTCTGCATTAACTGTTTCTCCACATTCTTGGAAAGCAAGCAGCTGAGTGTTTAATCCTATCACCTGAAAATGGTAGAAAAAATCCTTGCTGGGAAAGCCAACTTCTTTGGGTTGTTCTGATCCCTTTCAAGAGATGACATACACCAATCCTTGATAAGTCTCATCCAGGGCTCCAGCTCCAGCAGATGCCAAACTTGCGCCATAAGAAAATTGGTCATTACCAGGTTGCAGATATGGTGGAATGAATGGGAGTTCTGCATACTCAGCTGAATCAAACCAACAAAAGTCAGAAGACAACAGTTTATTAAAAGAAAACAACATACTAAACTAGTCCTTTTACCAATAAAATCAGGGATTGTCCGGCCATCGGAAACTCTCTCACTGGGGTAGCCAAAGAAGGTTTCCCATATGCCAGAAGTACCTGTTGATAATCAGTGGTGGTATTGATATAGTCATTATTTCCAGCATCAAAAATGCATCCCCAAAGATGGGTGTGCAGCATGCTTTTGAGGCTAGTTGGGATGATGATGCATGCCCAAACAATCAAGAAATAGATTATATGAAAGCTTAAACTCCATTAGATCTGATTCACTTTTTGGAATGCTTCTCCTACTTCTAACCCTTTATATATAGCCCAAGAAGTGATGACAATTTTGCAAAGGTAAGATCAAATGGTGAACAAGTTTGCTTTTCCAGTGAAACTAGCAACATTGAAAAATATGCAGGAACTGAATTATGTCTGGTAATGACTGTAGCAGAATATGATCAGTCATTGATGTTTTTTTCATTTTTTCTAATTAGGAATCGAAATTTCTTTTCCTTCTCTGTATATTTTTAGTCAAGATGGACCAATATTCTTAGGTAGGAGTTATTCAGTCTTAATTTTATCTGATAATAAAGATCCCATTTTCTCTGTGTTTATTCTTCCAAAGCTCAGATGGATAAAATTGTTTATTAGGGTTTCAATTTTAATTTGTTTCTCAGAGCAGCTACCAGTGCAATTATTTGATTGAACATTTTTCTGATTCCATAAACTAGAACAGTAGAATTGTGTTTCAAATTTTTAGGGTTTGTGCAACTTGAAACAGAGATCAGCTCTACTATACTGAGAATCTACATAACATACAGACACTTTTTCCACCATGGAAGAACATAGAAATGGAGTTTCATTGAGTTATTAGCGGGAAAAAAAATCAATGAAATTGTTTCTGTTCTTTTATTTTGTTGTTCTAATTTGTATGACATTAGTTATAAATATTGAAAAAGCTATGCTCTTGGGAAGAATAGATTCTTGAGACTGTGATGCCTAACAACATTTGAGTAGGGAGATCCACTCCACATTTCATCAGCTAATTGCTTGTATAGCTTCTCAGTGAGATGAAGAGAGTCCCAAAATACATATTCACTTGGGTTCTCACACAACTGGAATTCCTTCACTATTCTTCTTCCTCCACAGCTGAATATCTCAGAAACCGGCCCGTCCCACAGCATGCTGTTTTCCCTTCCTTGAAACCTTTGTAACGCCAGCATTGTCCCCATTCAACAAAGCAAACATCAGTAACAAAAGTGAAATGAGAATTGCTATGACATGTATGTAATATGTACCATATTTGGCGGGGAGATTCATTCTTTGTTTGAGATTGCTGTTGAAGTCATAATATGAGTACTTGAATCCAAGTAACTGGTTTTCTAATTTTGTGAGAAGTTTGAAGGCTGTTGTGTGTAGCTCTGCTAGCATTGAAGCTTTTTCTAAGCAGCTGCTGTTTCTTATCTGTAATTGGTACTCTGAGGCCTGAAACAACCCAATGGTGGCAAGTTGAGAAACCCGAATTTCCTGCCTCCTCTACTATATATTTTCTGCCAAATTAACAATAATCCAAAGGGTGGGAATTAACAGATGAACCACATTTGATCTCATGAAGATGAAAGCATTGTCCTCAAAGTGCTTGTTTCAAATGCCTAAGTGGATATTTGTTGAAGTAGCTGAAAATAGAGAGTGATAACTACTTGATAACAATTGTCAGAGTTGCTAATCACCATTCCAACATAGTCTGATTCAGAGGAGGAGTCTAGTATCGTGGAATTAGTCAAGAACAAGCTTATGTAATCATTGCTCCCAATGCTTAACAAGTACACAGCTCTGGATAATCTCTTCTTTGCTTCAAAATTACCTAGCTTGTGTCTCAACCAAATCACTACCTTGTTATAGTATTTCAGCTGTGTTTTGAGATTGATTACCTGAAAATTAATCACTCGACGTTCTTATAAGTTCAAGTATAATCACAGTTCAAGTGATACCTTAATGTTAAAGTGAGTAGGTTCTGGAAACACCTAACTCCAATCATTTTCCCTTTTAAGAGTGATCGCTGGTAGGTTCATGTCTATTTCAGATTGTCTTCACACTCTGCTAAAAGTCTACCACAACTGCCAATCTACTTTTTTTCCTTTTCTTTTGAGTCATGCTAGATTTCTAGGAGCTTGTCTATAAAAAAAAAAGGCAGTTTGAATTTAGACAGAACAATTTGAAAAGCTTTTCAGTTTCCTTTATCTTTTGAGGGTTGAATACATACCGATCAAATCTACATATAGCTTGGACTTGTTGCTCTCTCTCTCCTCCAACTGGCTGACCCTATGGCCAGGCTAATTGTCAAAACTAAAAAAAAAAAAGAAAAAAAAAAAAGGTGGTTTCAGGCTTTCAGCCATTGACTTTTTCAGTTTGGAAGCAAATGTTATGCAAAAGATGACTGATCATGCAAATTCAAATTATCTAAAAAAGCACTAACAAAGCATATTTTGTTGATATATACTGTAGAATTTACGTACATCCCCTTGAAACGTTTCGACAAGAGCTCCTGCCCCAGCAGATGCAAAGTTCACTCCATAGTAAAATTGATGAACACCCGGTTGGAGAAAGGGAGGGAATCATGACAGCTGTATTGTGCTACAAAGAAAATGAAAGATAAAAAAAAAAGGAAGAGTGAATGGAGGGGAGTGAAAAGGACTAGTTGGCCTATAAGGCAAGTGAATTTGCATAGCAGGCAACTGAACAAAAGGCTTCCAAATCTTACCAATAAAGTCTGATATAAGACGGCCATCAGAGAATCTCCCTGTTGGGAACTTGAAGTAGGTCTCTCCATAAGGCCAGAAATTTGCTTGGTCAAGTGTTGTGGTGTTGATGTAATTGTTGTTGCCAGAATCAAAGAATGAGTCTCCAAATATGAACAAGGCTGCTGCTACTTCTGCTGCTCGGCTTTTCGGGTTCTGGGTTTCGCTGAGACAGCTTATTGGGAAGAGAAGTAGAGTTGGAATCAAGATGCAGAAGAGGGAGCTGATCAGCCTGGCCATGGCTAAGACTTGTTCACTGTTCTTACTCATCATCATTCCTTATTTATAATTGACCAATAAATGAACTAACCTCATTTTTCCTGCTTTTGAAATGACCAAACTATCCACAGAAATATTTGATCACCCCTGCTTTGGACCTCCATTAATTGTCCCTAAACTAGCTGTCTGACTTCAATTTCAGACAAAATAACTACTACATTAACCCTAAACTTGTGGCGAAATATTAGGATAATTTGAATTGTTTTAACTCTTCTGCTAAGCATTTTGTTACTTGATAAATATATATTATTAGCCAACTGTCAAGTAATTCTTACGCTTTTAGTTTCATATAGGATCACAGCCTTGTTTTACAGGAAGTCAAGTTCATACTGTCCATTTATTTATCCATTGATGATCTGCATTACTTCAAAATTCGTAAGTAGGATCAAGTTTGGAAAAAATGAGTTTGAGGCACATCTAAAACATAAAATTGAGATGGAAATTGAGGAATTAAATGAGATGGATGATGAGGTTTTGGGGGAAAGGAGTTTGTCTGGGAGAGAACAGTTAACTGGAGGCCCACAGAAGACTCAAGAAGGTCAAATTTCATTTTCTATATATGGTATAATAACTACCAACTTATTTTTAGTATCATCAATGTGGCAGCTTCTGATTGGGTTCTTGAGGGTCCTCCATGCATCTCCTGTCAGCAACATTATTGCTGTCTCAACATGTAGAGTCCTTTTGGGTTTTCTGTGGTGTGAAAAGAAAAAATATGTGGTGTTGTATTCCATATTTGGCTGACCCAGAAAAAAGCTTTTCCTGCCTTGATATTATAAACTGAAGTTAGTTAAGCGGTCATATGAGCTGTGATTAGATCTGTTCGAGCTGATTTGGGTGTTTTTTATTAATGCATGCACATGACTATTGACTAGATCATTGATTAAGTTTTAAAAAAAAGTGATAAGAATGGTTCAAAAGCACTTTTTTTATTTAGATTGCCCACCTTACCAATCAAAGTGCTTTCCTATAGTTTTTGGTCAATGCAAGGTTTTCTGAAATCTAACAAGTAGAGCTGGCCTGACATTTTATTTACTTTCAGATATAGTTTTGAAGTTATAAATTTATAATTTAATAAGGTGATGATGATCTTGCAAGGTTTAGATGAAATTGAATAAATATGATGGGAGGGTTTTCTTATACCTTGAAATAAATATGATGGAATGTGGTCATAGTTTTAAAGAGGCGTGGGCATCAGGCATGAGTTTTTGTAGAAGTAAAAAATGTGGTCTTAGATGCACAACAATTTTATAAAAAAGTATGATTATATTAATAAGGTAGATTCAATTTTCAGCTGAAAATATATTATATTATATAAATTTCAATATACAATTAGAAATTTAAAAAATAAAAGTGTTTTTAAAATAAGTTATAGCATATAAGGTTGTCTCATCTTTTCAATAAGACGCATGTCTTGGAAGGCGAGACGTTATAATTAGGGAGTGGTTGTGCCTTGAGCCTAGACATGTGTTTAAAACCATGGATGTGTGAACAAAACTTCCATTAACAATCAAAAATGATACATTGTAGTTCTCAATAGTGAATGTTTATAATAAGAAGGTTACTGAACGTTCTTGGAGAATGTTTGGGGTTAGCAGGGAATGGTGCCTGAAAGGAAGGAACTGACAAGATGGATGCAAATAATACATAAATAGAATACACAAACATTTAATTACAAGTACCAAAATAAGGAAAGAGTACAAACAAGAGCAATAGGGATAGGAAGGAAAGGACATACTTTGGCATGTTCTGCTTTACTGCCATAATAATAAAACTAACTCATCCTTGAATGTGAAACAACATAATCAACATTAATGTCACAGTCCAGGAAAACCTACACAAATGAGAAACACAAGAACAAATTTTAAGGTAATTTTAAGGGCACTTCTACTCTTCTTAACACTTGAAACCTTTTTCAGAAGAATTGTTTATTAAGCTAAGACCAGCAGTTCCTTTCAGATGGAATGCCGATTTGAATGAATAGATATTTTGAATCGAATTAAATATTTGGGTAATCGGGTTTGGAGATTTGAGGAATTGAGAATGGGGATGAGTCTGAATATATCTTATCTATCATTGACTCGAATACCCGATTAAATATATAATATATAAATATAATAAATATTTATTTATATTAAAAAGCCCTAAAGTTAAAAAAAAAAAGGCGAAATTTTGACTTCTTTTGACGCGTCTTTTCTTCAACTGATTACAATGATTCTTATAACAAATTATTTTAATATTCATGATTTTCTTACTTAACGCATCATTTCATAAGTGAAATAGGATATTTGGATAGAGTATGGGCGCCCCAATCCTCAATGGGTACAGGGATAGGAATAAAAAATCTAAATCCGACCAAAAATCTAACCCATTGCTATCCCTACTAAAGGGTTATAAACGCTTCCCTAGATTCATTGCATCTGGAAAGATTGTTGTGTTCATAGCTCTACTACTTTCACAATAAAGGTTTCTTTCCTAAAGATAGAGCTTCACATCTGGACAAAAGAAGAAAAAAGACAGACCTTGATTTTTGGTAGGGTTATATGAAACACCTGCATAGCCCAATGTCACCTATTAGTCTCATCACAGGTCAAGCACCATGAAACTTCAGAGAGGAAATTATTTGTTTTGGCATTCACACAGGGAAACAGAGTATGGGTTTCACAAGAACATTATAGCTTTGAGCAGGCAAGTAGAATCCATGAACATGTATTTCTCCTAAGGGAAGTCCCTTGTGGAGGATATCAAGTCTAGATGGACTAAAACTTAAGCCAACCTTGTTAGGATTTTGAGCCTTTAGAGTTAAAGAAATAACAGATGAAATGGAACAAGGTTGAAGCTGAAAATACTTCAAGCTTATAGGACTCCAAACTCATTGTTTGGAGGGAGAAACCAGGCGATTGAGGCTTCAAGACGAAGAGGATGATCAGTATAGCAATGCCTACCGCCATGGCCATGGCAAGAAGGAAGACGAGGAAGAAGAAACAACACCTCTTGAAAGAACATGCATGGTAGAGCTGTAAACAAGACAGACAAGATGAGTTATTTGGTAGAACATCCATTGCAGGTCTTCATATGGGGAGATTAATTAGCCGAAGTAATTTTAACTGTTCCTATGTTTAGTTTTTTTAATTAGTGAATGGCACTACTTCCCCATAGGGAATCACAAGAATATGATGTTGTCCTCAGATTGAAGCTCTTTCTTGTTCCTTTCCTTACTAAGAGTAACTCCCAATTCTCAAACTTTCTACTTGCTAGAATGGGATGACTTCTTGAAAGGGAAATCCTCTAGCTTTGGCATATATTCCATGACAATAAGATCTTTGATCGATTCAATATGGTTGGCATTTCATTTTGTTAAGCTCCGTATTTTCCCGGAATTCTAATGACAGCCCAGAATCTTCATACTCTGCTCAAGCTAACAGGAAATGATAGAGTCATAGATGAAGATTATTTAGTTGGAACTCCTGATCATGTCTTCAACAGGGACAGGGCATGATTATTAAATTCCCTCATAGATTATGGAAAACTAAGGGTATGCTTCGTTTTGGTTTTTGAAAATTGTTTTCCGTTCTCAAAAACAAAGAGAACAATGAAAATATGTTTTGATTCCCAGTTTTTTTACTATTCAGAAAAACACAGAAAACAACTAAATGAAGGAAACAAGAATAGTTTCTTAAAAACATAAGAATAGTTTCTTAAAAACATCAAAATAGTTTTATTGTTTTAAAAAGCTAATTAACTTAAGAGCAGGTTTTTAAAAAGCAATAACGTCTTTCAAGTATTTGGTTTCTGTTTTAGAAAAAATAATTTTTATTAGCAAAATAAAGAAGCAAGGAAAGCGCGTTTGATTACGGTGTTATTATTCTAAGCAGCATATAAATGGCTAGATCGAAACGAAATAGTGCTAAAAGAGCACTGAAATGATGTTAACATGTTTGAAACCAGATGATGATGGTTTAAAGATTCAAATCATGATCAATAATTACATATTAGAGGGAACATTTTTTAAACCCCTTTACTATAATAGTTTTTTTTTTTAATTCATTTTAGCCCTATTGTAGGACAAAACTCTAGTCTTCCCAAAATTCAGGCAAGTTGGCCTGGGAGGCTAGTACAGGCATCCCCTATGCCCTGGGCCTATATGTCTTATCAAGAAGCAATACATGGTGTTGGGCCTTCAAATTTTGTTTCAGATAAGTGGGCCCTCTCTGTAATTGGGGTTGGCTTTATGTTGAGGCCACTACTCAGTCTGATGATAGAGATGAAATTGGAATTGATGAAGAAAATATATGATCTAGGCCCACCATATATCCTAAAATTAGAGTGGGGTTGAGTTTGTCACCTCCCCACTGCCTTCAATCCAAACCCAAGAAGCTATGGACAGCTCGCATTCAAATATAGGCCTCCACTCTATGAATTTTTGTATTACATCGACCGATTTTTGTTAATTTTATGAGATTTTAAAGTTAATGATCAAACAAATCCTTCAATAGGCATAAAAGGATTCCAACTTGTGATTATTGAGAAGCAAACTTAAGACCATACCAACAAAGCTACCCCTAAGGGTTTCAATTTTTGTGATTATCTTGCTTAAACTTGAATTTTCCGGTCTCTTTGGTTCATTTCTTTGAAAATGTTTTTAAAAACATAAAAAATACCAAAAATCTGTTCTATGAAAACTCTTATTTGTTTTTTAAATTTAATATTTTTTTATGTTTTAAAAAAACAAACTAGAAAACCAAACATTTTTTTATAACAGAAAACGCTTTTCGAAAACCGACTATAATAAGTAGAAGCTGATTTCCCTTTCATTTTACTAGAGAAAAACTGAGTGCTACAATATTATCTGATGAAAAAAAGCCACTAGTAAAATTTTATTCCTTTGTACCGTTTATTGATAATCCAAAACATATCATAAATTTCAACTATATAGATTTCCAATTAGGAATCTTAGGATCTTATAAATTTATTTATCTTTTGATCGAAAGGTGGTAGTAATCTGATGGAAGATGTAGGTGAGATGGTTTGGATCTAACTTAGAGCATCGATGATTTTGAGTTTGTGAGCGCGAGAATGCGGTATGTTATGTCACGGGGGTTTAAAATTTGGATATATCGGTGAGTACATCGCCGATATATTGGAATATAAGTGAAATTAGCGGCGATCTCCGATCGCCGATGTCGATTGTCCAAATTGAAAATATGCGATAATATCGACGATATATCGATTAAAGACCGAAATATCGTGAAAAATGTCAGATTTGTGGCACACACGCGCATGAAGAAGGAAGTTAAATTTTTGATAAAATATCGTCGATATATCCAAAGACATCTAACTGTCGAGATCTTAGTAGGCGATCTGTGCCAGATTGCATCGGTATTTTGAAAATTTTCCAACGGCTATTTAGACTAATCCAATAACCAGATTTGAATTTACTTTGATTCGACAGCCCATTCAGATTTCACTCAAATTTTGAATGCTCTCCGACGATTGGATTTGCGATCCAACAGTCAAATTTTAAATCTTGACTTAATTCAATAATTATGGATTGATCTCAACGGTTTAAAAAAGATCTAACGGTCATATTTGCATCAAAATTAAATCTAACTACTAGAATTAAATTACAAAGATTGTAGGTATAACTCAAGACATTTATCGTGGCGTCTTCGATCTTATAATCGATTTTATCGAAGACAGATATCGCAGTGCAGTATTGTCTTTCTTAAGATGAATCATTTGTCGAATATTGCGAAATTGAAATGGCATCGATCTTCATTTTAGTTTTTTAAAACTTATTGCAATGCGATACCGATGTATATATTTGATTATTAATGTCGTTTTACCGGCATTTATGAATTTAAGTGTTTTATTAATTTTCGATATATCGATATTCGTAGCAAAATATCGAATCTAATATACTCTCCGATATATCAGTAAAATCGAGAAATCAAAATATATCTATCCAAGCTAATATTTGTTGGCAGTTATCTGATTAGAATTTATCGTCTTTTTATAGTCTCTTCCAAATATTGAATTTAAATATAATACTTTCATCTCGTCTAAGTATCTACGAGACCGTGATAAAACACCTCATCTTAGTGGTAGATAGACATGTAGTCAAAGATATGATATGATAATAACGACAACAACAATATCATTCAAGTCTTGGGCTCAATTCCTAGTCGAATTAGAAGGGTTTGATAAATGAGATCACATGTCTGTCCCTCTTCCCTAAATCAAAAAGGAGGAGATGTTGAGTGGCAAGGTGGGGCTACTCTCTCTGTCACTCCAAATAAAAAAAGAAGAGGTTACGTTAGTATTGAGAAGGAACAAAACCCCCTGAAAGCCGGAAAAAAGGCTTTGTGCTCAAGACATTATGACCTACGCTTAAACAACAAAAGTGAAATAAGACACCAACATACTTGCTTATACAATATTTGTTATATTATATCCCTTATGTATGCTCATATATATATATATATATATATATATATATATATATATATATCACCAAAATATGTTCAATTTAGAAAGGCCACAACAACTTGGAAGTCGTGCCTTGTACTCAGAGCCTATGTGCCCCTCTATCAACCTCATAATAAGATGGAATCACATGGTGATATCATGGAATGTTGATATGTTGATATGTTAAAACAAGCAAAATACATAAATAAGGAAGGGTCTCAAGTCTAATCGAAGATAATTTACTATCTTGAAATAGACATCCACGAATTTTTAAAACCAATTCATCGATTACAGTTTTGAAAATCAATCTTAAAACTGTATTTACTAATTATAATTTTAGGTTAATTTTTAAAATTATATTTTCTAACTATGATATTAAGGTTAATTTTTAAAACTACAAGAGACGATTTCAGTTTTCAAAACATATGGATGTCTGTCCAGTTAGATTATAAAAAATAAAAACAAAAAAGTTTGATGATTATTTTGGAGGGAAGACAATTTATGTATTTTGTTTAGATTTGAGTATTTTGACATTAAACTCTAGATTTAGGGCATGGGGTCTGTGGTAAAGGGGGGTTGATACTTGATAAGAGAATCTCCCATGGCCGTGGGCAAAGGGCGGTGCTGCCGCTGCCGCTGCCGTCTTCTGTTCAGTCTCTGTAACAAGAAGAATCACGAGGAAGCAATTTGATGAAACTAAGAAGATGTTGGGGGCTGTCTGTCTGTCACAAAACCTTGTCCATTTGCACAGAAACAGTAAAAACAGTAGCAGCAGTGGGCTCATCAAACTAGGTATTGTGATCTCCAAGAAATGAAAAAAATATTGGCCCCCACCACCACCCTCCCAACCTCACCCTTCAACTACCCTTCACCTTTCAACTAACCCTCCACCCTCCACCCTCCACCACGTGACACAGCATTCTCAACTAACAGATGATGGTGATCATGATCCAGATTTAGGGATTTGACTACTCCCATTAATCGATGTTCAAAGCCCATCATTCCACTAATCACATCTAGGGTTTAAATTTTAATCACTATTCCATGGCCGACAATCGTTTTAAGCATCAAATCCTAATGCATTTTTTCAAACTCAACATCCACGACACATGAATCTGTCCCTAAGGAAACCCATATAAGTATAATGAATGCAAAACCCACCAAAAGAAAGAAGCAAGTGTTAAATGTGGGGTGGGGGCCATCATGTGCAAATACAACTTCATATGGTAAAAGACTGAAGAAACCAATAAATACAATAGTTCTTTGAAAACCTAGATGGACCCATCACATTTTTTTTTTGCCTGACCATAATTTGTACTAATAGAGTCCATAAACAAAAAAAATATATATATATTCCCCAAATCATGTCGCATCACGGCCCCATTATGATGCATCATATGGTAAGAGAGATGAAACGATAAGCTACATTGAATCTAGCTTTGATACCAAATCTTTCCTTCGAAATCATTGGTTAAGCCCAAAAATATCTGTGTCTCTAAGATTCCATAATATATACGAATCTGAGTGCAACCATAGTAGAAAGAAGTATGCATCGATAATATTCTACTATTTCCACCGACAATGCCACCCAGCACTTTCTCGCCTACAATATCACAACTTTCAACCTTCATCATGTGTGTCTTGAGTTCTAAATACTACTGTAAAGTATCATTACCACCTGCTGGAAGTCTTTGTATCGCTATCTCTCTATCCACAGTATCCCTATCCCCATGGTGTTTGTTCAAACTCGCCAATGGTGGTCCATAGCTGCAAAATCCAGTAAACACCATTGACCCAGGACTAGAAAGTACCTCTGTGACTACTGATTGCCAGGGGTCAGAAATAATGAAGGCTGCCGCCAGGCATGGGTGGATTGGTGGCAATGGGAGGGGTGTAATGGCCATGGTACCTCGCTAGAGACATGCCAAGGAGAACCACATCCTCCATACACCGTGTCAGGGGCTAAGTAAACGAGACTCGTGAAGAACTCAACTTCATAAAATAGTCAAATTCGACTCAAAATTAGTCCATTAAAATTCTAATAGTTCAAGTAACTTATTGAGTTATATTCGAGTCTCACAATACCCGATTCATGCTGCTCATAAACTTAATCGAGGTTTTGTTATTTTACTAAATAAGTCGATTTCCAGGTCAGTATAATTATTTATTAATGTTTTAATTAATTCAAGCTTTATCAAATCAAATTTGAGAATTTTTTTAATTAATTCAAGCTTTATCAAATCAAATTCGAGCAACTCAATTATTTTTCAAAAACATCTAAAACAAAGCTCAATCAAGTTCGAGATTGGCTCTGTTTCGACTTGATTATACCCCACACCATGTTACCCTTTTTCAAAAAAACAATAAAAAAAAAAGGGGGGAGGGGAAGAGAGATGGTGAGGGGATGGGGATACATATGTATGACCAAATTTCTCCCCACCTCTCTTTTGCAAGACGAGAAACAAAGGGAGATAAGGGAATACAGAGCAGAGCTATAACAGGATCCTACTTTTAGTCCAATTCTACAACAAAATCGTGTTTTTCCTTTTTACCATCGTTTGATGCATCTACTCAGTTACAATTGCTGAATTCTTCCTCTCCAACAAGAGCAAGGGAGGAAGTTTTGGTTTCCTAGGATCCATTTGGGTATTTTAAGGATGAGAGGAAAGAAAGGAAGTACCAAGCACTACTTGAAAGTTGAAAGTAATTCATTCCTCGAACATGTTTCTAATGCACTTATTTCCTCATTTTTCCAGAGTCCAAACAAACCTGAATGGCAACCTTGCATCCCCCCTACAAATTTTGGAAACTAGGACTAGTGAAGAAACTAAACCAAGCAACCACAACTAATCAATGTACCAAATACAGAAACAGCAAAACATGAAAAAAAGATTCTTAGCAAGAGAATAGACGAGAAGTATTGGAGCCAACAACATATTATGGAGTTAATAGAGAAAACCAACACAATATCTACTATGTTTCAAATACATATGCATGCAAACACCCAATTCAGACATTTGTACCGGTGATTGAAGAGATGAAAGAAATTGGGAAGAGAGAAGCATTCAAAGCTCTTTCAAAGCAATCTAGCTGTTGCACTTATGCCATTCTAACAAAGATTAAAATAATTATAAGTATGAAAAATAAAAATCACAATACAGATATATAAACATATACATGGTCTGACAGCCCTAAGAAAGGAGTGACCATGTTTAAAGGCAACAGCAAAGATGGTATTTTATCAGGTTTCAGTATTCCAACCCATATAATCTTCAAGATACAGACATAAAATTCAAAACGCCAATTCAAAGTCTTGAAAGTAAAAGATACCTAAATACCTATTTACTCCCCATATAACAACTACCTAAAGAAACACTCTTCTTGCCAAGCCTTATGCATGTCCAGCTGTGGACTCAAGCTGCAGCTTACTGGCAGCAACCATTCTGACAACTTGAAAAGAAAGAAAACCTGTTTTAGGAAGCATACCAGCATCCAAATAAAGTAAGTTATGAGAGAGAAAAAATCATAATAATCCAAGGTAAAATTTACTAACATGTAACTATTTACAGAAGACCAGCTAGCAGGGGCAAAGTCTGCTTAGAAAACTCCCCCCACCATGGGAGGCAGATCATCAAAGCTCCAAAGATCCATTGGGTTTCCACCATCCTGAGTAGCATCCCCACTGAGTAAGGCATCCATTGAAGATTCCCAGTTTCCCTCAATATATGGGATCTGAAAGAACTTCAACTGTGAATCAAAAGCTGAGAGATCCTCAGAAATCACGTTTGGAGTACTTTCTCCCACAGCCACAGCATTCTGAGAGTTAGACTTCAGTTTCTTCTTTGGATTAGCATCTTCAATAAATTGGGATTCATCACCCTCAAAGGTAGTAGAAAGAACTGATGAGATTTCTGGGGTCTTTGTTCCCTAGTCCTCCCCAACTAAAGTCAGAACAATCAAGAAAGGGTTACTTCCTTGGTCAATTAAAATACATGTGAGTATTCTCAGATGGGGCAAGTGATTTTTAGTCCACCATCGCCATTGGCAGGGAAGGAATTATACCCATACTGATTGGTTGGTGGTTTCTCATCCAAAAAACTATTATAGTAGTCCTGATCGAAATTGTTCACGAATTTGAAACTCTGGCTCAAATTTGAATCTGAGGAGTTAGGGCTACTCTTTTGAAGTGGCTTTTGGGCAGTTGTCTTGATGGAATAACTGGAGCAACCGGAGGTTTCATCAGGAAAATTAACTTTTGCTTTCTTGCCTCGGATTCTCCGAGCCTCAGCATCATAAGCTCTTGCAGCTTCTTCAGCAGTGTTAAAAGTCCCAAGCCAAACACGAACCCCTTTTCTTGGATCACGGATCTCTGCAGCCCATTTGCCCCAAGGACGCTGTCGGATTCCTCTGTACTGATTCTTCCTCTTTCTCTTTGCAGATTTTTCAGCTTGCCCTTTAAACTCCACATTTTTTGTACTTGTGTAGCCTTCACCAAATCAAAAGCAAGAAAAAATAAAAGAAAAAGAAATTATTAAACAAGAACACAACAGAAAAGAAATTCATGAGATAGCCAAACATGTATAAGTTGGAATCCGATCAAAGATACTTTGTGGAAAAGAGAAATATAAAGGAAAATACTTATAGTTTTTTTATTGGAAAACACTTGTAAGGATCTTCACCGAAGAAAATCAAACCACAGGAACAGAAACTAACATGACAGATGCCAAGAAAATAAATATAATTAAATGTTTTCAACATAAGGCCAATAATATGAAAATCTCCAATCAATATTCCTCAAGAGCAGATACAGTTCGGGTGATCAACTCTCCAACGTTCTCCTTGGCTCACCAATTGAAAAGGGATGTTTTATATTCTATCAATTTATTAAACATAAATATCACACAGTAGATACACCAGAAGCATCAAAATTACTAGAACCAAACGAAAACAAACCCAATCCTCGGAATATCTTTGAGATAAAATCTAGGATTATAGATCTACAAAGACTCAACAAAGTTCTACTTCCATCTCAGAAAAATAACAGTTAAGGCAAAAAAAAAAAAAAAAAAAAAAACTTTCAAGACACAAAAATCTAAGCTTTAGTAAAGCAAGACAATGATTCAAGAAACAAACCTCACCTTCAACACTTTAAAGAGGCAATGAAAAAGAATAATTAATCAGGTAAAAAAAAAGAAATAATAGAGCAATATTTAGCCATCAAACAAAATGGAGAACCTTGTTTTGCTTCTCCAAAAATAAATAAATAATTTTTTACCCAAGGGAACAAATAAAAAATAGCAAAAAAAATCAAATTTCTAACTTCTAAGAAGCTCCACTCCCCTGGAGCATCTGATTACACTATTTTACAAAAGAAACCAATTTGATCGAAACAACAAAGTCCCGCAAAAATCAGACGCATTTCCAGTAGATCAAACAATGATAAGCATCTTTTTCATCACAAAAAGCTGAAACCCTAGAAAGAAGTGAAAGATAATCGGCAAGGGACGTTACCACGTGGCTTGACAGCGGAGAAAGCGGAAGGCGGCTTGATGTCGTCGTCGGAGCCGTTCTTGAAATCCTGAAAATCGGCCTCGAAGTCTTCGTCATCCTCTTCGACGGCCTCAGACCACAGAGACTTGGGTTTCTTGAGCCCGGAGAAGTACTCCTCGGTCGGCCGGCGGCTGCGGCTGAAGCGAGATAGAGTCAGGATGATGGCACCACCACATAGCTTCTCTCACAGATTCTGGGCTAGAATTTTCAGTACTCAAAAGTTGGAAATGAAAATCGATTTCGAAACTGGAAAGCGGAAACAGGGAAATTTTAAGGTTTTCTTCGAAAAATAAAAAATGAGCTCCGAACAAAACGCTAGGGATTTTATACCAGAGTAGATGTGCTGTGGTTTTACCACTTTACCCTACCTCTCATAATTTTACCAGCCCCTGTTCGGTTGTTGCCTTGTTGGTAAAAGTGATAATGGAAAATTTAACTCTTCCAGTAGATTAGATAACTTTAATTTTCCCAACTTGCCTTGCCCTTTTTCTTAGGATTTTGTTGAAAATAACTCGACCTTATGTAAGTTCGATATTTTCAGTCATTTAGTCTGAATATTTTGACATTTATTTTATAGGTTTTATTCTAAAAAATAATAAGAATTTAAATCTATTAATTAAAAACTCAAGTTTATATAAATTTGAGTAACTCTTCCTTTTTCTTATAATAAAAACAAAGAGTAGACAAGTGGTTAATATGGCACAATCCACTCTAATAGGTGGGGTTTGACAAGAAGTTGTCTTTAATTAATTTTATTTTTATATTTATTCATTTTTATATTGGTTTTAATAACGTTCTTGTATAGATGGTGTCCTCATCTAGTAATAATTTTTTAAATTTAAAGCTATAGTTGTTGACTATAGTTTTGTAAATTACAAAATTAAATAAATGATTATTGGTAATATTTTTAAGCGTAGTTTGGCATTATTTTTAAAAAACTTATTAGGTGAGTATTTAAAAAAATTATTATTTTAGGATAAAACTCATAATAACATCTATTTTCAAAAGAAATAAAATATTTATTTATAATTTTTTTAGTGTATAATTTTTATAAAATTAATAATTACTAAATATATATTAAATAGAGTATCATAATCCACCTGAGTCCGAGTATAAAATGAATTTATTTTGCATATCTATTTTCTAATTAATGTCTAAATTTTCAATATCTAAACATAATCTTAAATAGGAATGATAATATGTAGACAGTAGATTTAGAAAAAATAGCCAACTCTTGATTTATCTCATCAAGCAATCTTATTTATATCCTCCAAGCCTTAACTGACTTATTTTGTTTAAATTTTGTCTGGATGAACTATCTAGCAATTCTATCTTACGTCATAATTAAAAACATATTTGAGAATAATTTCATATTTTATAAAATAAAGTCTACTGGAGAACTCAGATATTTTTTTTTATATTTCAGGATATTTTTAAAAATAATTTTTATGCAATTTTTAATCATCGCAAAAAATATAGAAGACAATTAGGATATTATTAAAAACATCACATTCAAAAAAAAAAAAAAATATATATATATATATATATATATATATATATATATATATATATAGTTTTTTGGCAATTACAATTTTTTAATGATAAAAAAACGTATAAAAAATTACAACCTATAGGCTATAAGTTTGTTCCCTCAAGTTTCCCGCTATAATTCTTTACTTACAAGTTTTATGTTATTTTCTTTAACTTTCGGGAATGATGTATGAGGTTTTTGTTATTTAAAAAAATTTATTTCCCAGGAATAGTGAAAGGCGGCGCTATTTTTCGTTCAACCATGTAATTAGCTACTATTTTTATTTATTCATTCATTCATTTTTTTAAAACAATTTATTTATTCATTTATACAACGTTACTTGATTTTTTTTGTTAATAAAAATGGCAGGGACATATTATGCTAGAAATTAAGAGCATATTTGATTACAATTTTAAGAATTTGTTTTTGGTTCTAAAAAATAATATGATTACCTTTTCTTTCTTTTTCTTAAAAACATATTTTCTCATCTTCATTTCTTGGCTCTTTAGTTTTCCTACACATAACACGAAAAATACCAAATTTAAAAACAATGAAAAAATTTAGAGAAACTATTAAAATAGTGTTATTACATGTGTTATAATTTCATTATCACTTCTAGAAACTATTAGAGTAATTAATTACAAAAAAAAACTCGAAGGATCATGTAATTGGGGTAATAGTAAATAATGCACATATTATATTTCAATAATTACAATCGTGATTGAAAATAACATGGAGAAAATGTCACGGTCTAATTCCAACTACCATCATTGAAAATATGATCACTGAATTAGTTGAATGTTGTGACATTTGTTAATTAATTGTAATTATAAACATCATTAAAATTTAAGATTTGTTTGTTAATTATGTTTAGAAATGAAAAACTAAGAAACATGTTTAATAATTACAAATTGCTTCTTTTTTTTTAAATAAAAAATATGACATTTTCAGTTTTATATATATATATATATATATATATATATATATATATATATATATATATATATATATATATATATATATATATATATATATATATATATATATATATATGTATGTATATAAAATGATTAAAAATAAAATATTGGACATAAAATTATTTAAAACTTATGTTAAAAATATTTTAAATTTTCATCATAACATTTTCTATATTGAATATCAGCATGTTTTTATAGAATTATTTGTATTTAAATGATACGATAATTTGAAATTGTAATAAATTAAAATTCAAACGTTTCAAAGAGGATAAAGAGGGTGTTAGATTCAATCCCACTAAAGACATTTTACTTATTATAACTAAAACATTTAGTTATGAAAAAAAACCCTATAATTTTTAAGTAATAAATTAGTAAAAAATAAAAATTTGCCCATAAAACCTAGTTTAAGTGATGAAATAATAGGATAAGACAGTTCATAAAAGTAGTAATACACTGTAATACTCAAAAGTAAATGAAAGTAAAAAAATAATAATAATACAACTTATTATTGGACGTGGTGAATTAAAATTTGCACATGGTGAATTAAACCCTAAAAACAAGGTAGTCTTCTTTCAAAAATAAAAAATAAAAAACAAGGTAGTCAAAATTATTGTTCAACTCAATTGATGAAGCTATGTTCAAAGTGTGCTTTTTGACTAAAACGCTATACCCTTCATTTGTTACTTCCATTTTCTCGAACGTTGAAGGAATTCTAGGATGGAGGTTAGTGTGTGAAAATTTTTGTTTTCTTGGCATCAAACGAGGTGGAATCTGTTGGAATATTCCCTACTTTGCTGCTATGAAAAATATTGAAACAAATTTGAATTTGTAGTACGGTTTTGGAAGGAGGTCATATCATCTAGAGCTTCTTGTCTTCAAAATTGAAACAAGCAAATTTTTTTATATTTTTAGGAAAACTTGATCAGGATATATTTGAATTGATATTGTAAATACTTTTATTAGCTAAATAATATGCTATTAATTTGTTTTCCTATAAATATAAGAACAATTATAGATATTTAAATTTTGAGATCCTCAAAAATATCATTTATTAGTAAAATAATCGAACTATAGGAGCTATCTTTTATTATAATTATTTATAATTATTTCCAGAATCCCTTTCAACCTATTAATTTAAGAATAATTATTTAAAAAGGCATATAAATAATGCAATACTTTATTAGTTAAATATTATGCTATTAATCTATTTTCACATATATAAATATAAGAACAATTATAGATATTTAGATTTTAAGATAGCCTCATAATATTATCCATTACTTTTTTTGCTAGCCTCTTCTCTTTAAGTAAAGATGAGAGATTTCTTTTGTCATTTGATATCACAAATTTACATATTTTCATATATTTCTTTTTAAATAAAGTGATTATTTGCTTTATATATGAAGTTTATTTTGTTTTTCATAATTTATTCTGTCGCTTTCATGCAGAATTGTGATTATACGTCGCACCGTGTGGTGGGTAAACATGTTATGCCGATCATCGGTTTGGTTTTTAAATACATTAAGTAGTGCGACGTTTATTTGTGTTTGTCTTTATTGATTGAGCAAAATATATAAGATTAGAGAATAAATCGAATAAATGAAATTAGATGCGTATGTTCTGAAACTTGAATCATAGATATTATAGTTATAATTATAATATCAAATGTGTGAAACTTCTTATCGAATATAGGCTTTGAGTTGTTTCATTTATGTTATTAACGCATAGTTAAATCATTTATAAGTTTTGCGATTTTAATTTTATGTTTATTTCGATGTATTATTGGTTTGAATTAATGAAACTATTTTCCTCTTCAAAAATAAAATTGTAACAATTTATAATTATTTCAAAAGTCCCTTTTAACACCAATCTTTTTAGAAAACTTGTGTTTCATGCATTAATTTAAGAGTAATTGTAAAAAATGAATAGATAATGCAAAGTATTTAATCTGATTTAATATAAAAATAATTGTATTTTAACATATATGATAGTATTTATATACTATGTAATATCTAATAATACATGTGAACAATGACAAGGTAGTACTCATGATTCGGTAAAACAGTACTGAATTCTTATCATATATGAAACAAAATTATTTGTTTATAAAAATCATATAAATAATCATGTATTTTGTATTATTTATATCTTATTTGTGATCATTCATAAATAAATGGGTTAAAACAAGTTTTCATATATATATATATATATATATTTTGAAAGAATAATAAATTTATTGATTAGCCTTGATACATTTAATACAAACGCATAATCAAATTCATTAAAAAGTGCAAGAAGATATCTGACTTAGTTAATAGCATGTGAATCGAACTAAATCCTACGTATTTGATAATTTTATGATGTGATAATAAATATGGTATAGTTTTTATAATAACGTGTGTAGTAATTTATTTGATTTAATGTATTTTTAATCGAATTAATTTGAGTTCAAATCACACACATACAGAAACCGTAAAAAAGCATTAAAACAAAACCATCGTATTAAAAGCGATAAACAATAATCGTATTAAAAGCGTCTATTACAAAGTATACAAGAAAGACGACAAATTAAAAATCGATTTTTTATGAAATAATCATTTTATTAGAGAAAATGACAATAAAATGATAGAAAAAAATATATATGGTGATTTAAGACTAAAATAACAAAAAATCGATTTATTCTTCAGAAAAAGGGCTAAATAACAAGATGAATTATTCTGACCGAGGGTAAAAATATCGGTTTTTACGGATATATCGGTACTTTGATTTTACGGATATATTTGAGATATATTGGTATTTATAAATTATTTAAAATTTAAATATATATTCAATTTATATATCAAAATTAGTTTGAAGGTATATGAAATGAAGACCTTTCATTTTCTCTCATACCTTATTAGTTTTCCCAAATTTTTATAGCAATTAGTAATAACAATTAATGATAGAAGGCAATAAGAATTCGACAGTCTGCGATATTTTTATATTTTACATAAATAATTAATGATAATAATTATTGAAAGCGATAAATGATATTAATTATTAAGGAAAAGACTTTTCGTTTTATACGCATATCTTAATATACTATTTAGTTACTCTCTATAATGAGACACTCATTTTATATATTATTATTATTTTTTTGAAAATTTATCAAAAAACACGAAAACGACGATATAACGGCATATATACGCGATATATCGTGAGTTGAAGTGTTTTTTAATTTTCGTAAATTACAGCATATATTTTACGAGAAGAAGTATCGGATATATCTATAAATTATTGATATATTGGCGATTTTGAGCGATTTTTCAAAGAAACGATTTTTATTTGCAAAAATCGTGTTTGGATGACTTCGACACCATAGCATCGATGATATATCCTTCGATATTTGTGAGCATTTTTAGCGCAGTTCTGGCCAATTCAATTTCATATTTTAGAGAGAGATAGTGCGCCATTCTTAAACCAATACATGTTTGATAAACTCAGAGGGAAAAGTCCTCCAATTTTTAAAAAATGAATTTATCCATGTGTAACAAAGAAGGCAAAAACAAGAAAAATAAGTGGAGATTAAATTCAAAATGTTTCACATGAGATGACGATGATGTTGAGGTGGTAGGTTACCTAATCTCTCTCTGTCCCTCTCATATAAATTAGAAACTAGAACATATGGATTCACCTACTTTGACTTAGAAAAAAAGCGTGTTGAATCACCTAACTTATCTTTAATCCAATTCCAATTCCAATTCCAATTCCAATTCAGGTGTGGATTTGAAGTTTGAAGATTTGCTTCATTGGATCAATAAGTTTCCTTCTTCTTATTCGTAGTCTTTTTTTTATCAAAAAAAGAAAAAGAAAAATTGGATGAGTTCATGGATGTCATATCCCATTTTTAAAATCCAATTCGTTAAAGGATGGCAATGGAATGACTTTTAAGGTCTAATTCAAATGATAAAAGATGTTCGATCTTGTAATAACAAAATAAAAATCAGTAAATATAAAAAAAAAAACCCAATGGAATGTTTATATACGTACATATATATATTCTCCATTTTCTTACTTTTGATAAAAACAAAGTTTATGTGAGTATTTAAAAGATCAGGGTTGAGTTTGATTTTTTTTTTTTTTTTGTCTGAAATTGGTTTATTTTGTAGAACAATTAATTCTTAGGGTGAAGGAAATGAGAAATTTCCGGATTTGGGTGTTTTATGGAATGAGGATAAAAACCCCATTAGGATGAAGGCAGTCCACTCCAAACCCCATTAATCGGGTTAAATCATAATATGATTTAAAAGCATAAATTAATATTTTCTTAGAGAGATGGTAAATAAATCTTACTATAAGTTAAAAGATAATTGATGAAATATCATTAGGAGTTAATAATATTATAAATCGATTTAAGCCTATAAATTTGATATGATTTCAATTACTTAATTATACAACATATGAATATATACAAAACAAATGCTGTAATAAAACAATCAAAACACAAAAAATAAAATAAAATAAAAGGCGGACAAAAAAGTAGGCTAGATTCATTTGTAAATTAAAAAGCTAAATAGGAAAAGGAATGCTTTTCTTAAATTTAACGTTTAAACCCATTTTTAAGTCAAGTAGGAAAAGGCTCTTAGATCCGATCTTAAAGAGAGTGAAAAAAAAACTAAATATTATAGTAAATTAAAATTTAATAGAGTGGAGAGAGTTTATAGGGTAGATGGCAAAATGGTGAATAAAAGAAAGTGAGAGGGGTAGCCTGGGAAAGAAGGTAAAGAGAGATGGTGAATGGAACGCGGCTCGGCTGACCAAGTTTTTGACAGGAGGAAGGGCTAAATTGGGAAATACAAAATTGAGAAAAGAGGAAGGGAAGACTTGAGAGAGAAAGAGAGAAAGGTTCATGCACTGGCATCTGCGTAATTGAGGAATATCTAGAGAGAAAGAGAAGAGGGCGAAGGACGAAACAAGGGAATTTAAAAATAAAATATTTTAAGAAAAATAGAAAAGTAGAAGATAGAGGGGGTGGACACATTAAAAGAGGACAGTTAGCTATTGACACATGAAATGAATTGAATGGGAGGTGAGGTGAGGTTGTCTGCCTACAGCTACAACTAGAAGAAGGCTAAATATTGAGGGCACCTATGCCTAGATGTTGTTGTTGTTTATTTTGTAATTTTGTCCAAGAGAAAGAGAGAGAGAGAGAGAGAGAGAGTGTGTGTGTTGGCAATGCGACAGTGCCACACGCTTTCACCTCATCTGCTTACGTCTAATTTCCAACCCCTCTTCCGTTATTTTTCCATTTTCGCTACCTTCCAAATACCCTCAATTATGTCATCTTTTTTCTTTTCTTTTTTTAGATAATTATGGATGTGGGGGTCATCTTATGATACGATCATATATTGGCTTTTTATTAGTCTGGAATGGTATTTAATTTGAGAGAGATTTTCTTATTTATAGGGTTAGTATGTTGGATTAGGCTTTTTTATTAGGATCGAATATCTATTATTAATGTTTTTATTGAGAATTGATGCATAACGAAAAAGACTATTTTATACTCGAAAAATGATTTAGGTAAGTCATCAGGAATATGAGCGGTTTGTGAATATCACGATTTACTTTAAAAATGAAGCGATGATATGATCGATATCGAGGTATATTGACATTTAAGCTTAAAATATTTTGTCATAGTGCATGGATTAGGTTCTTTTATTGAGCTTAAATACCTATAATTAATCATATAAATGTCTTGATAAGATTCGGTAATCTATCGTGATTTTGATGAGGCTCAGCCAATGATGGGTTGAAGTGGCGAGCAGATTAATTATGTGCCAATTTCTACTGACATCTCTTCATATTTCCTATTTCCTATTTCTTTCTAGGTTTACCATGAATTTTCAGTAGATTCATGGCCACTTAAGAAATTAAGGCCATGTTTGGTTTTCATAAAATATTAAAAAGAAAAATGATAGGAAATATTAAAGTAAAAAAAATTTTTCTTTTTTAAATATAATGAAAATATCTAATGAAAGAATAAGAATTCATTTTTTTCTTCCCTTTTCTCTCTTGTTTTCCACAGTATTCTTAATGAAAATTGTCTAATATTTACAAGATGGACATGCCTAAATGTCTGTGCGTTTGTGTGTGGGCAATGTAGTATTGATATTAGAGATGAAATGGAAAAGTATTAAAACTTTATTCATTTCAATACAATACGAAGTAATTTTAATAGTTTGAAATATCTTGCTATTTTTTAATAATGACTGGCAGAAATTATTATTGTATTTTGGCCAAGTATGGTGTGCCCCAATCGTTGAATAATAAGCAGTCGGTTGAATAGGTTTGAAAGGAAGTGGATGAAATGCTTATCCTTAATTGTCCTTATCATTGTCAACCAAAAAAGGGTCTCTATAACATAAAGGGTAAAGATGCTTCACCTAATATATATGTAATATGTAAATAAGAATTAAATTAGTTGAGAGTTAAATCCTAATATTTGATGTTCAAATTTTCCTAAGAATATAGATTATTGTGGTTTTTCTTTTAATCGTATATATAAGTTTCTAATATTTTTCACAGAAAAAAAAAAAAAATGATTAAAGTTTTAGGATTAGAATAGTGATAAAACCAGTTATACTAAATTGTGTCAAATGACAAGACATATTTTAATATAGAATTGCAACCTTACTATGAAATGTGCAGACAATCGACTTACTCTACATATATGAAATGATTGGGCGTGATTGTGATTAGGGTAAAGTTTTATCCTTTTATGTGAAATTAATAATTTGATCCCATCATACATTAAACCATAGCCGCCTCTCATTTTCTCTAATTTGTTCCCTCTTCTAACCCCTTTTTTGTTAACAAGGAAGGGTGATTTTTTGGGCATTCATAATCTGAAATCACATCTCTATATATTTTTATATTATTTTATTTTTAATTAGAAGCCGTTTTTCATCTGAATCTGGGTGCCAATTTGTTTTATGTGATTTTGTCGTCAACTTTTTATAGTATGTGGTTATGTAAATGTATACGATAGTGGTTTTTCGTCGTTTTATTACGAACTTCTTGGCGTGTGAAGCGATTTAGGCGACAAGCGTATTTATTGAATCAGTAATTATGATCGTCGATATCTTCCTTAAAAACTTGAGTCGTAAGTATTATAATGCATTTATAAGTTAATGAATATATAGATTTTGGTAGATTAATTATGTTATTAATTTAGATGTTGCATATCCTTTAAAATTTTTAGGAAATTTAATTATATATTTACATTCTTAAATATGTTAATAATTTGAATCAATAAAATTATTATTATTATTATTATTATTATTATTTTAAAGTTAGATCATGTCCTTATGCTTGACTCAAGTAATGGTAAAAGGAGCTGATGTTTGTACAGAAGATAAACTCGAGTTATGCAAAATGAGGCCTAACTCTGAAAATTAGGGACGGATCTATGTTTAGTTCTGGGGTGTCAACCGATACCACTTGAAAAAACAACAAAACCTAGAAAAGTAATTTTTTACCACTTTAAAAAAAAATTTTAATTATTTACCAATTTATTTATTTAATTTTGTATATTATTAGTCTATTATAATACTACACCACAAATAGAAAATATAGGATCACTCTCTTAATAACGATGTAATGCAAAATGATGTTAAAATAATAATAATAATAATAATGATAATAATTGATCCCCAAACGCTACACTTATTATTACATTAATTTGGAGCTAACATTGTGTATCTAATTTAATAATAATAAAATAATGATGGAGCTCATGCTTTACCTTTACACCAGAAAAAGAGACAGTGGTTTTGGGTTTAGGCCCACGGTCAAAGCCAAGTGGGCAAGTGGGTGATACAAAAAGCCAAATTAGTAAATTAAATTAAATTAAATTCTCCACACCCTTGACCCAGATATTGGGCACTCCTCTGCCTATCAAAATCTTCGTTGGGATTTAATTTAAATATCACATTTGCGAAAGTAAAAACATAATTAGAATATGAAATTTGTGATCGAGGAGATACTTATTATAATACAAATAATGGATGAGTGGGGGGTTACAAAAAGAATAGGAATATATATAGGAATATGATTAGGATATGGATCTAATCCCAAGAGAAGCTGAAATTATGTCTATATTAAATGTTCAACTACAGATAATTAAAGATTTACTTTTTGATGTGACATAATTTTCTAAATTATTATTATCGAGGGTTGGTGTGAAAAATAAAGATGTGAAATTAGACCCAAAGGTGAAGCCAAGGGGCATTAAGGATTGGGCCCATTTAGGTTCGTCTTTATCCATCCAACACCAATTGTGGTACAAGGTGAATTAATCCCATACCTAAGCTGTGTCGTCATTTTCTATTCTTCTTGCTGCTAATCACGTTTGGGAGTATGGAAGTCGACTTAAAAATAAGTTTTTTTGACAGATTTTTAATCTTTAATTTAGGAAAGTAATTGCAACATGTGGCCCACTTGAAATATTTTTGTCTTCCTACAGTAATGTGTACTCTTGGTTTATCTTTACGAGCCAGCCAGCCACCCCCCACACTTGTCGGCTTAGCCCTTGGCTATGTGACTCAACTTCTAAGCTTTATATCTTGGGTCTATCGAAGGGTCCCGTTACATTGTATCTTATCATGTGGTATACCGTATGGAGAAATTTTTTGGTGATATTGTTACAATTACTTGACTAGAACTTATTCTTTAAGACTAGCTCTCGAGATGAGAAAGCCAAAATGGTTATAAACCCATATGACCATAGAACGTATTATTATAATCCATCATTCTTGTAGAACTGCCGTCTATGACTATTAGTGACTTCATAGACCCATTTCTTTATGAGTAGTTATCTTTTATCATGAAACGAAATAAAGTAGGCATATTGTCTTCACCTCAAACTCAAAAAGGCAAGTCTGAAAAACTAGCAATTTTAACTATGGCCAAATGAATTATTAATTAAAATTAACTGTTATTGTCTGTAATTTAAATTAAATCGATTTTCAATTCAAGATTGCATTAACAAAAATTTTCTTCAATCTCGATATTCAAGTATCGATTAACACAATCTAAAAACTAAATAATCAGAATGGCATAAGTAATTAACTTAAAGCAAAGTCGTAATGACTTTCAAAATCAAATCCTAAAAATATGAAATCTAAATCTAGTCGTACTCACTTTGCCAATTAAAAATTGCACGAAAAATATCGAATGGATGAGCTCACGACTGAGTAAATCTTAAAAACAGGTTTCATGAATCAAAAGATTTCAATCACAAAGCAAATAGTAAATGTTTTTCACCAAACTTTTTATTCAAAAATAAGTTGGAACATTAAAAAAATTCCCTTCAAAATATTCTCAAATTCATTTCATATCAAATGTAATTCAAACAATTTCATATCAAATTTCGATTCAAATACTTTTATATCAAAGTTCAAAATCAAATACATTTCAAATATATTTTTCTCTGATCATCAAATATCAAATGGTGTCCAACCATATGGGACTTTTCAAATAGGTGGCTAGTCGCAAATTGTTCATTTTAAGGTGAATGGAACTTGAAAGCAGCTATTAATCTGTGGCTTTCTTAAAAACCCTAGAGACTAGAGGTTCGAATCGGTAAATTGTAGTAAAGGAATGTAAATGTATTATTATTCCAGTTGACAGTAGAATAATTATGTATTATTCTGATGACATGCTTGACTAGCAAGTCGAATATTTAAATTGAAAATTCCAAATCATGGCAATCGTATCTCGCATTTTCTTTCATATTATAAACAAATCTGAAATCTTATCACATGATCCATGAATAATCAAATAGTAAAAAACAAAACTTTTCATAAACCAAGATTATATATATAATTCAGTTTAAAAATTTTCATTATCAAAATGACATAAAAACAAATAATTTTCTTTTTGAAAATTTGTATTAATATCCCTTACACTTACATATATATAAAAATAATAATTTTTCGATACCTAAAGTACTAAAAACCTTGAAGTAGCAAATCCTAATGATTTCTCAAAGGAAAATATCTCATCCTAATATAATAAGGAAAAAATATCATTAATACTTACCTACGTAAAGGTTATAGGTTTAAGAATCCTAAAACTTTCTAATTATTAATATTATTATTATTATTATAACTTTTAATTTCTAATCCATTCAATAGTAAAAGTCCATAAATTTATGAATTTTTATAAAGTTGTATTTTTTCCCAAATTCATTCTCAATATTTTATCCCTATATAGTTATTATTATCCTTATGTGTATTTTTAATTTTCTAATGATGATGATGCTTTTCACGGAGGCCCCGGGGCTGGAGCGTGTTGGGGTCGTTAGGTGGACCAAGGCTGCGAGGATCGTTTAGAAGTGCAGGTGGATTGCTGCGATGGCCGTCCTGAGCTCGGATCGGCGCTCCCTGCCAGAACGGGATGAAGAGGGGCGCGAGGGGCCCGCTCGCGGCCATTTCAGATCTAAGTCGGATTATCGAGAGAAGGGGATGCCGATTGTAGATTAGGCGTACCTTTTAGTGTTGGAGCGGCCTTGTATTTATAATGGGATATTCATCAAATTGGGCGATGATTAGGGTTAACTTCCCTTTGGAGATAGGATTTCCTCATGAGTCGACCTTAGATTTAGCAATGGATTAGTCGAATTTATTTGGAGTAATCCTCCTTCCTTATCGGGGGTATCCAGCTGCTTGATGTATTCTTTTCCTTACCTTTATAATAGGACTTGATTGAATGAACGGGACGTCTTTTGGGAATACATCTTCTGTTATTTAGCCAAAGATATAGTTTTATTAGTAAGTATGGGCTCTTTTATTTTCAAATCCATATTTTGGGCTTTAATGGCGGAGCCTGCATTTGAAAACGCTATGTAAGGACACGGGGCGAATACGGTGGCAGCGACTCTTTTGGGTTGGCGAATGAAATGCACGGCCCGATTCTCATCCCTATCGATTTGCCCCGGCCCTTGTATGCGGCTGGCGTCGGCGAAGGCTGTGATTAATCCCTTTGACGGTTGTTATTTCCGTTAATACGCTTGGATGAAGTTAATTAACGACCGCCAGATCATGTGCGTTGTAGTGGCTCTTCGAGTTTCAGCTTGTTTCATACTCCCTTTGTTTCCCTTGTTTCTTATTCGACCTTCCCGATTCGACTTCCTTTGGCCTCGCAACTCCCCACTTTTTGTCTTTATATTTAGCGGCGTGCGCATTTAGATTACGGTTTTCTCTGTACGTTTAGTGTTGGGTCCTTTTACGGCGTTTTCCTCTCATTCCACGGGCCGCGGCGTCCGAGTCTGTCGTGTTTCTTTTCGATTGATCACGACGAGGCTGCAGGTTCGTCTGGATTCGTTTATATTGTTTTGCTTCGTCCTTGGGTCGAATCGTTCTTCCTCTTCCGCGTGTCGTGATGACTCTTGTTGATCACGGCCGGGCGGTAGGCGTTCAGCTTGTTTGACGGTCGTTTGGCCTCAACTTTGCTCACGGCGCCTCCCACTTCCCTTAGGTAAGGAGTAAAAAGAAGATAAACGAGATCAAATATCCCCAGGGGTCGGACTTCCCTCGGGCCGCCGTTCACCGTGATCTGCGTAGTGAGCCTATTAGGGTTAGTCCTTCATATGAATCTACTTTTCTTGACGTTACCGGCCTCTCACGTGTAGAATATGGTCCCCGGATGTTTTGACCTTTTACACCGCCTCAGGTACTGGTGCGAAAGTACCTTTTTGAAGTTGCTTTTAACTAACGGTCTTCGGCTTTCCTTTGCATCCCTTCATAAAGGGTTCTTCAACCTTCAACATCTTGCCCTTCAGGTTGGCTCCCAGTAAGTTTGGGGTATTTTAGTCGGTTTATTGGTCTTTTTAAGGATAGAGAGGGTTTGGCGTCCTGATGTGGCTCTGTTCCTCCATCTTTTCGGTCAGATGGCTCTTACAGGAGGGGTTTTATTTATTTTACGGACTTTGCAGGTCTCCTGCAGTGATCTGGACATTTCCTTCCTCAGGTCATGGAAAGGACGATATTTCTTCGTTAGTGGTTTAAAGCTGGGAGTATGACTCGTGACGAGGGATGATGCCTTGGGTGTGCCCGGGGACGTGGGCGCCCAGTAGCTTAACCGTGAGTGTTTGCGTACTTTTGGTTTGGTTGTGCAAGGCTTGATCGAATACTTCGACCTTAAGCTTTCCTTATGTTCCCGGATGCTGCGTCTTGACCTCGGCGGCAAGAATCTTGCTTTGTGGCTCTAAGTTGGAGAATGCTCTGCTCGTTCCTACCTTGAAGGCTGATAAAATTCGAACATTCCTAGTTTCTAATTTATTTGCACCTGCCACGTTCCTCTTTGTTTTGAGGCCCCCTCCTCTTTACACCCTTGGGACTTTCGCTGGGCCCACTTCGCGCCCTCTGCCCGGGGAGAGGTTTTGGATTCATTTGGGGGCGACGTCTCGGAGAGCCGGGTGTGAAGAAAATTTGGACTCTTACGAAAGGCCGAGTCGATTCCGACGAGTTGAAGTTAGGGGGTGTCTCCTTCTTCTCTGGTCGAAGGAGCCGGAGAGGAACATCGCCAGCCAAGGCTCAGAATACGGGTGCGTCCCCTCCTCTACTGCGGGAGGCCGGGTGGCGTCGTCACCCCGGCCTTACTTGTCTTCTCCCCCAAGCTGTCGTCCAGTTAAGGGTCTTTCAAGTGCGGCCGTCGCCAGCCGGCGTGGCTGCGCTATGGGTATGGAGTCCGTGTGAGCAATGCCCAGAGTCACTGCCTCCCTCGGGGGATGGGCGGATGAAAAATCGAAGCAAAATTTGGTGCAACCGGGGCTTCTCTGCTCTCCCCAGTGGGAGCTGCGGCGGTGCCATCTCGTCTCTGAATCTGGAGTCGGCGTTGGGAGTTAGAAAGAGTTCTTAGGTTGATGAAGCTTTGGCGTTGTCTTTTCGAGGGTTAGCAGTAGAGTCTGTAATTGTTTATTTCCATGCTTGATACAATCTTTGAACACTATACGTGTATCGAGATCTGGTTGCCACCCGACTGAAGGGCACACGGCCGAGAATGAGCTGGCCCAGATGAAAAACATGTGAAGATCGCCCGGATTTATAAAGCGAAGGTGGCTTCTCTTACTTCTGAGCGGGCCGAGCTGCAGGGACGAGCGCGGCATATGACCGAAGACATAGAGCGGCTTAAGTCTGATCTTAAGCACACTTCATCGGCTCGTGCTCGGGCAGAAAATAGGGAGAACGAGATCCGGAGCCGTTTGACGAAGGCTGAGGGTGAGTCTCGGGAGGTTAGGGGTGAGCTCCAAGCTGCGCAGGGTGAGTTGGTCGAGACTTGGGAGGGGTTGAGATGCATCAGGAATGGGCTTCAAATGGTTAGGGAGGAGGGAGGCTCATCACCTCCGGGGCGTGCGTGGGATGCCAGTGGGCTACGTGGGATTCTGCATTGATTTAGCTGAAAAACAACTGAAATTGCTTTCGTCGCGAGGCTTGAGAGGGGCAAGGTGTTGTTAGGCGCTCGTCGTGAGTCTTAGGAAGGCATGGAAATTTATCAGAGCCGGTACGGCCCGATGAATGCCAGTGGTTTGCGCGCGGATCTTCGTAATGATCGGCATAGTTTGCTCGGAAAGGGCGAGGTTATGAAGCAATTGCGAGATCAAGGCGGTGCTCGGTGGAAGCCCCACGGGTGGCTGGCTTTTCAACCGGAAGGTCGTTCGAGGCGTACTCGGATCTAGATTTCAGCACAACCTCAGTAGCGAGGAGGCGGAGGGTCTTAGATCTGAATTATTCCCGGGAGCTGTTACTCTTTTGAGATCCTTCTCATTCTTCATCGTCGATGCCTAAATTCTTGGACTCATTTATGCTTTCTGATGTCGACCTCTCCCCACCTTTTCGTTTGGGCACGGGGCTGATGCATGTAGCCTTCGCTTGATAAATACCCCGTTTTTTGAAAACTTGTGTTCATGAGATGTCTTTATTATTTTCTGACTGTGTAACCCAGGTTGGCCCGGTCTGTGTGATTTAAACATGTCATTGAAAGTTTGCATACTATCCTGTTTGAATTGGCTTGGTTCCCCACTTATATGGTTGGGTCGTGGGCTGTCGGATTAGACACTGTGTTCGTCGTCTGTTGGCGGGGGTGTTGGCAGTTTTGTGGGTGAGGTCGTCAATGGCAGAGCAGTGAATCATCTTTGGGGGATGTTGATGGAGGCTCGTCAGAGTGTGGTTGAGTAAAGCTGCTGGGAAGAGTTCGTCAATGTAAATAGTAGGAAGGAGCCCGTCTGTTTGGAGTCCAGTGAAGGGCTCGTCAATGTGAATAGTAGGGGCTCGTCCATCTGAGTTGAGGGATGAGCCTTGTCAATATGAATTGTACGATGGAGCCCGTCTGTCTGGAGTGCAGTGAAGGGCTCGTCACTGTGAATAGTAGGGGCTGAATCCATCGGAGTTGAGGAGGGCCTCGTAAAGTATGTTGTAGGAAGGAGCCGTCAGGTCACAGAGGCGTGAAGGACGTCATTGTGAATAGTGGGGCTCGTCCATCCGAGTTGGGATGAGCCTCGTCAGTATGAATAGTACGAAGGAGCCCGTCCGTGCGGGTGTGAAGGCTCGTGAAGTGAATAGTAGGGGCACACGTGTATCGGGTTGGGGATGGAGCCTTCGTCAATGAATTGTACGAAGGGCAGGTCGGTCACGGAGCGGTGAAGGGCTCGTCCGCTTTGTGAATAGTAGGGGCTCGTCATTCTGAGTTGAGGGACGAGCCTCGTAAGTATGAATTGTAGGAAGGAGCCCGTCTGTCTGGAGCGCAGCGAAGGGCTCGTCATTGTGAATAGTAGGGGCTCGTCCATACGAGGTTGAGGAAGAGCTTGCAGTCAATCCTGGAATTGTGCGAAGGAGCCGATGCATGCGGAGGCGTGAGGGGCTCGTCGAAGTGAATGATAGGGGCTTGTCATATAGAGTTGGGGATGAGCCTCGTAAATGTGAATGAATGCGAAGGGCCCGTCGTGCGGGTGCGACGAAGGGCTCGTCAGTGAATAGTAGGGGGCTCGTCCCGAATGTCGGTTGGGGATGAGCCTCGTCAATATAGTGTCTGAAGGAGTCCGTCGATGCCGGAGCGGCGAAGGGCTCATCACTGTGAATAGTAGGGGCTCGTCATTTCTGAGTTGAGGCGAATACGTAAGTATGATTTGTAGGGAAGGGCGATGCAATGCGGGAGGCGCGGCCCGAAGGGCTCGTCATTGTGAATGGTAGGGGCTCGTCCATACGAGGTTGAGGGAAGGGGCGCCAGCTATGGTGTGCGAAGGGGCCCGTGCGTGCGGGCGGCGGGCTCAGATCAGCTGTGAATGAGTAGGGGCTCGTCATTACGGGTTGAGGGACGGAGCCTCGTAAGTATGGTGTAAGGAGCCGGAGTCGGGAGCAAGCTGGGCTCCACAGGCGTGGCCTTGGTGGTGTTCAAGCCCGAATGGCGATGTAACTGGTAGTCGACTCTTGAGAGCGGCGTGGCGATCTTGATGAGGCTCGTCAAGGGAGCAAGCGGGCTCTGGCGCTGTGGCTATGTGGTGGCGTTCAAGCCCGAATGACGATGTAGCTGAGTTGGTGCGACTCTTGAGCGGCGTGGCAGTGCAGTGAGGCTCGTCAAAGAACAGCCCCAGGCTCCACAGGCGTTGTAATGCAGTGGCGTTCAAGCCCAGAATGGCGTCTGCTTTGGTAGTCCCGACTCTTGAGGCGGCGTGGCTTTATCTTGAAGTAGGAGCTCGTCAAAGTGGCCATTAATTATGCGTGACTTTTCCCGGTGTCACGAAGGGCTTTGGTGGCGAACGCCTCGCATGATTTTGGTATGTGAAGAGCTTTGGTGGCCCGAAACGCCTCGCGCATGTCCTCGAAAGAGTGAACCGTCATTAATCTTGATTTATGAAGTCACGGAGCGATTGCGTGAATTTTCGAGGCGCTTTGACCTCATATAAATGGTAGCTCACATTGCCTACGTATCTTATGCTTTAGGTCTGCACTCACGACGGAGTGGATGAAGCTCGCACAGGATGGATGCTCGGCGTTGGTACGCCTTATTTGGGTTCCTCTGACGCCTTTGGATCGGCCTTCACAGGTCTTCATGTGTGAGAGTTGTGTTTTCCCTAGTCTCCCTTTATGGAGTCATGTTTGTTCCTAGCTTTTGCTAGGGGATGCGTTCGGAGGGGGCGGTGCATCCTTTGCGCCGCACTCTCTGTTTTTCTTTTTATCTTCTTCCTCCTCCTTTCTACCTCTTCTTCCCTCTTTTCTTTTCTCCCTTCTTTCTTCCCACTGACTTTCTCATACCTTCTTTTCCACTTTTACATACTTTCTCCTTTGTCTCCATCTTTTTTTCCTCTTTTCTTTTCTCCCTATCACACCCCTCTTTTTCTTTATTCTGTCTTTCCCCTTTGTCTCCTTTTTTTTATTTTTATTTTTTATTTTTTACAATTGCTTGTACTGAGCGTTTTTCGAGATGTAATCAAGGACACCACTGATTGTAACCGAATATGATTCATTTGGAATAAAGAGAGAATTTTCTTATTGTGTATGTTTCTTTATATATCCGGACTGTTTGAGATACTAAATTATCCGCGTGTGCTCGACTCGTCACATAAGAATTGATATGCTTTTATTACAAGCCGTGCCTCTTGGTAGAAGCGGCAGTGCTCCAGCGTTCCATGTATGTTGTAAGATTTTCTCTCTACATTTGGAGCTCATAATTTACTGCAGTACGGCGACTCGGGTTATTATGTAAGGATGTAATGACCCGTACCAAATAATACGAGTTTGACCAAGTTTGACCAAGTTGACCAAGTTTGATGAGTTGACCAAGCTTGACTTTTCGGAGGAATAGTTTTAAGTTAACTAAGACCCATTTCGTAGGCCTCGTCGATCTGAGTTCCTTAGACGGGGCGGAACGTGCAATCAGGCTTACGGATAAAGATTACGGCCGTTAGAGTTGACGGTAGCACTTTATCGGTGTCGAGTTACGTACTGGGATTTTTACCCACGAAAGTGACCCTAGACCTTTATGTAAACATGGCTTGTGATACGAATGCAAATACAGCCCAAAACAACACTTGAGCTCCCAAAACCCTGGAAAACTCTCCCAGGCAGGGAACACCTTTTTGGGTAGGAAGTAGCCACTGGCGCGAAGTGAGAATCGGACAGACGAGGGACACTTAGGCCTGATTCACTGGCTGCAACGCCGGACTACCGGAGTGTACTGTAACACGAAATATACCTGCTTGAGTTTCGGACATGTTCAGTATAATAAAAGTAAAAAGTATATTTATCAGGAATAAAATAGCGATAACTTGGAATTAATACAATTAAGGAGTAAATTACTAAAATTACCAATTCATGACCCAAGGGTCATAATATAATAAGTTCATATATCAAAGTAGGATTTTGATAAATTGGATAGAAATAAAAGCTGAAGGAGGACCAAGAAGTAATAAAGAAGATATTAGAATAAAATAAGGAAGAAAATTGTGGAAGAGACAAGTGGTTTTGAAGGAGCAGGGAGGAAGTTTAAATATGAAGTAATAAAAGGGATAAGATCGAAGATAAGGAGAAGAGAAAAAATAAATATACAATTTTGGTGGCAGAGAGAAGAGAAGCGCGGAAGAAGAAGAAAGAGAAAGAAAGAAGGAAAAAGGAGAGAGAAGATCACGAGGTATGGAGCGCGAATATTTGTATGAATACACATGTCTTGGGGTGGTATGGAATTACTAAATATGGGTATTTGTATGGAACTATGAATATAGTTTTGTTTGAAAACTATGGGAGTATGGAAATCTAGATTTGGTCTAGAACGTTTAGATACATGGTTTGAAAACCCTTGTTTTGTGTATGGTTTGGGTTTGGAAGCTCCCCGAGCTCATTTCTTATGGAGTTGAGTTAAGAGAAAGAGCTTTAAGGCTCAAAATATGTGAGAAGGGTCTAGTTGCAAGTTGAACCCGAGGAAAATTCCACATTATCGATCATGTCACGGTAGCCGTATCTTAGAACAGTTTTAGGTCAGAAGAAAGGGAATTTGGAAGTAAGTCCTTCTTGAAATTGTAGCCACATCAATGAACTTGATGTTAGGCTTTGAATTTCTTAATTCGGACTCCTGTAGACCAAGTTATGGTCTTTTACTCTGAAGCAGTCAAATGGGCGAAGTCGTCAAGCTAAGTCGTCGAGCAGGTCGTCAAACAGGTCGTCGGTGACGGTGGATGAGGTCGTCAAGCCAGTCGTCAATGAGCGGTAGTAGATCAGCGGTGGGCGAGTCGTCGAGCAAGAGTGCGTCGGTGAAACGATGGGCGAAATTGATCCAAGCGGTCGTCAATGAGCGGTGGTCGTCAACGGTGGGCGAAATTACCGTCGAGCAAAGAAGTCGTCGGTGAAACGATGGGCGAAGTGCGTCAAGCAAGGGTAGTCGTGAAGCGGTGGAGCGGGGGTGCGTCGATAGAAGTCGTCGGTGAGCGGTGATGTGACGGTGGCCAGCTCATCGAGCGGCTGCGCATGACCTCCAACGGAAGGTCGCTATCTCGCCGTTTGAAGCTCCGATTTGGGTGATTCTTGGACTCTATGGAAAGCCCATTGAGTCAGGAGATCCATCCATGGCGAGGAGATATTAAATGTCGAGACCAAGGCGTCAAGCCGGGCCTGATGCCCGGTGTAGCTCGTCGGGTTCAAGTCATTTCGTCAAGACTGGCGCGTTTGACCTCCAACTTCGGAAGGTCATACGCTCCTTCGTCCGGAGCAGGCATCAAACCCGGTACCGTCGGCGGTGTAGCGCTCGTCGGTTCAAGTCGACTCGTCAAGGTATTGGCGTTGACCTCAACCGGAGGTCATAACTCAACCGTCCAGGCACTCGATTTGGGTGTTCTTGGACTCTATGGAAAGCCCATTGAGTCAAGAATCCATCCATATGCCTGAGGGAGATATTAAATGTCAGACCAGGCGTCAAGCCGAGCTCGTCGCGGTGTGGCTCGTCGATTCAAGTCGACTCATCGAGGTACATTGCGTTTGACCTCAACGGAAGGTCATAACTCCTTAGTCGAACTCGATTTGGGTGTTCTTGGACTCTATGGAAAGCCCATTAGTCAATAATCCACCATCCATATGCTTGAGGGGAGATAATAATTGTCAGACCAAGGTGTTAAAATAAGGCTCGTCACTTCAGTGCAGCTCGTCCGGTTCAGGATTTGATTACGTTTGACCTCCAACTTCAGAAGGTCATATCTCCTTCGTTTGAACTCCGATTTGGGTGTTCTTAGACTCTATGGAAATCCCATTGAGTCAAGAATACATTGATATGCCTTAGGAGGATAGAAGATGTTTGAATGAGGTGATAGACCAAGTTTACCGAGGTCAGCTCAGCTCGTCGATTAGTCGGCTAAGTAGGTTCACTGGCATGACCTCAAACTTGAGGAAGGAATTAAGTATCTCCCTTCGATCCGAACTCCCGATTCGGGTGTTCTTAGACTACATGGAAGCCCATTGAGTCAGAATACATCCATATATAATATGATAAAAGTGGAACTCATATTAGGTCCAGAAATAAGAAAAACAGTAGCCAGATATGAGCAATGTAATAACGTAAGTAGATTTTGATATGTAAAGGAATATAGAAGAAAAGAATAAAAATGATAAGTTCGGAGAACGTGTAATTGTATGGTGCCTAAGGCCGGATGTTGAATGACAAGATTATGGGCATGCATCTATGGGAGATAGAATAGTTTGATAAAACCTGATAAAGCATTACAAGTATAGAAATGTATGGAGGTATATGTCATAAGATATGATAGTATAATAAAGTACATGAAGATATAAGTTAATAAGATTATAAGATATTGAGGAATGTTTTGTACACGAATGATAAGCATATATGAATATAAGAATGAGTAAATGCGTGTATGAAATAAAACTATAGAATATATGTATTATAGAAATATATGATAGCCATAATGAAGGCTGAGATATGAGAACGAATAGATTTAAAGAAATGATGGTATAAATTGCATAATGTGATTTAGGCCGAGAGCTAAGAATGGGTTTGTTCTACTTACTCATATTCCTCGTTTTTCAAGTTTTTGCATGATTGTTAAGCGTAATGAATTGATTTAATTGATTTGAGGAAAAGTGATTGTGAAATGTTTGCATATAAAAATTGCATGATTATTAAAAATAAACTATTTATCTGGCGTACATATTGTACTATATTTTTGCTATAAAGTTTGGAACGCCCTTAATGGGAATGTTAGTTTATTTGCATTAAGGATAGGTGGTATACCCAGTAGGGTCAATAAGCGATCTTTACGGTATTGATGTGTCACTGGGTCGCGACCCGGCGGGTAGTATCGGTAGTGTTCACTATTTGATTGTTTATAACCGATCGGCTTGGCAGGAGGGACGTCTTTGTGTTATAAAACCATTTGATGCAGGCACCGCGGCCCGGAGGGACCCGTCATGGTGACTACGATATCCTGTATGCTCCGAAGACATGGGTTAAATTCGTGGGGGCATAAGCTGAATTGATTTGCATAGCGAATTGATCTGCCTGGCAGATTGAATTGCGGAAGCTCAGATTGGATTTGTGAGCATAATTGATTATTTGAGATCGCGAAATATTGAAAATGAGAAGTGTATTTTTGGGATGGTCAATGAACGATAATTGATTGTATATAAAACAAGTATATGTATCGTATTTATATTAATCGTCCCACCAATGATTTGAGGTTTTGAATTGTTAAATTGCATAATAGGATCATGATTATATGAAAACGTTACATAAAAATAGAGACGACAAATGGTATATAGTATATAACCATGAAGAAATATATGAATAAGAATATGACATGCACATAATAGGATATGTAATATGAACACATGATAGAAATGCGTATGTGCTAAGAAGCGATAGAGATAAGTAAAAGATGACAAAACCCTTACAGTCTGATAAAAGTATAGATGGGAGATTATGTCAAAGACCGGAGAGCGTGTGACGTGTGATAGTAATGTAAGATGATAAGTAATATAAAGTTATATGCATATGTATAGAAACTGTAGCCGGTTCTGTAGGTGGTTGTCGTCTTATGTTTCCCACTAAGGCGTAAAGCTTAGCACGGGTGTTCAATCAGGTGTGGAGTGCAGAAGCGGAAGACAGGATAGAAGATGAGGACATCCACGTAATGAAGCCGGGCGGTCGAGATGAGTCTTTCACCCCGCATTTGCTTGCAATCTGATGTTTGTAGAAAAAAAAAATGTACACATGTAAGTAAGTGGGACTTAGTATATGTATATAGATGTTGAGGACACCACTCGGTGGTAGTTGCTTATATATGAAAATGATTTTTATTACGAAATTGTTTGTATAACTCTGGTACAAGTTCGGCTCGAGAAAAACGAGGTCAATGAGTCGATTATATAGTGTCGGCGCCGGTTTCGGTTCGGATCCGCCATTCGGGTCGGATCGGGACGTATTTCAGCGCACTGCGAAGAGATGCCGACGTAAAAATTTCAGCATAGCCGCGTAGCGGACCGCTCAGGGATAAGTGACGAACGGCTGGCGGCTACTGCCGATTTTCACCTAAGTTTTGTGATTTCCGGCCATTTTCCGGCCACCTCAGGCCACCCCATAGCTCTTTTCCACCATTTTTGGACCTTCTGAACTCATCTACGTGGTCCCTTTTTGCAGATTTCGCACCGTTTGGAAGTTACGTTGAAAACAAAATCGGCCGAAGCTTAGATCAGGTTTCAGGCCTGCATTTGTTGGACGGGTAATGGTACCAATGAGTTCTGGTCTCTTGGAGCTTTCCATTGATATGTGATTTCCATAAAATTTTGGACATCGTTTGGTTAGGTTTCATTTTCAGAGTTGTTTGGGTAATTGCGAAGTCGGGTGAAATGGAGTCTGGAATTGGTCCAAATTGGCAAAATTGAGAGTTGTATTGAAGTGAGGTGGATGTTTTTAGGAATTATTGGGCGGTTCAATTTTCGAGTGGCTCTCGGGTGAAAAGCCCCAATTTTGGGTATCGAACTTTATGGGGGCCATGGCTGTGATGGACCTGTAAGTCAAATTGGGATAGTTTCATGAATTTACAAGGGAGTATTCCTAAGGCCTTCGGGGTATTCAATGTTGTTGGATTCGGAGTTATTGGAGCCTAAATAGTGTTTTTTATTTATATTACGGGGCACTCCACGGCCGGGGCCAGGGACCGACCACAACGAGGGAGGCCGGGGCGGCGTCTATAGTCTGTGAGTGGTTTATATGCTTTTAAATGATTTGGGGTATTGTGTTGATATATCTATTGTGATTAAATACTTTACATATATTGTTTTGATAAGATGGTTGGTTGCATTCAAACATGATTTTCGGTTTCATATAAAACAGTTATTATTTCATGAGTTTTGTCATCAACAAATATTTGAAAGTTTTCTTTGTGTTGAGTGGATGAGTCGGTGGTGTTTGGATATTTTGGGTACATGGATTGAGGTTGTAAACTATCTTCGAAGAAACTATTGTTTAAAAGGTGGATGTGAGATTTTGTGAGGCTGACTCTATCTGGTGTTGGGAAAGTATATGTGAGAAAGGGGAGCGGTTATATTGGTTGCCACGTGATGGGGTTTGCAGGAGGTTTTAGTAGTTGCCACGTTGGCGTGGTCGGTTTGACCCCGACGGTTGGGTGATACAGGTTTTACCGCGTTGGTAGAGGTCGGTTTGATCAGGCCGGTTGGGTGATACAGCGGTTTACCGCGTTGGCGTGAATTGGTTGACCACAGACGGTTGGGTAATGCGGGTTTTTACCCACGTTAGCGTGAGTCGGTTTGATCTCGACGGTTGGGTGATACGGGTTTTTACCCGCGTTGACATGAAGGTCGGTTGATCCCGGCCCGGTTTGGGTGATAAGGTTTTACACGTTGGCGTGGTCGGGTTTGACCAGGCCGGTTAAGGTATTACGGGTTTTACACGTTGGCGTGGGGTCGGTTTGATCCCGGCGGTGGGGTGTCCAGGTTTTACCCGCGTTGACGTGGTCGGTTGAAGCCCACAAGCGGTTTGTGATACAGGTTTGCCCGCGATGCGCGTGGTCGGTTTGGCCGGACGGTTTGGTATTTTAGGTTTGCCACGGTGGCGTGGTCGGTTTACGACGGTTTAGGATAATTACGAGTACGTTATAGCGTTGGTTTATGGTATGGGCGTTGTTGATTTTCTAAATGTGGTATAACTATTTTAACTACTCATGGTTTTGGTGCATTTCATAGTTATTTTATCACTTGACTATACATGTTTTTGTGCTTGGCTTTATGTTGTGTCTGATTCGATTATGTTTCTTAACATTGGGACGGCTAATTTGTTGAGCATAGTCTGCATATGTTGGACTTGGGAGTAAAAGTTGGGTTTTGTGGAAATGTTTCTAAGCGGGGGAGCTTTACAAGAGTGAGCAGAGGTTTTGAGAGGAGAACCATTGAAATATAAAATGTTATTTTCCTTATAAACTATACCACTCATGAGATTTGTTATCTCCACATTATTATTTAAATGTTCCCTAGGTCAGGAGTTCGTAGGGCCTAAGTCAGTTGGCGATCAGCTCTCTCTCATGCAGTGTCGTACTCTATCGCATTTATCTGTCACCTGAGGTTTGTTGTATTGAACATTCATTTCTACTTGTGCCACTAAATCCACAATACTCTTAGAAACATTTCGATATTCGTATGGAACTTTACGAGACCTCATTTATAATTGTTAAGGGTTTTTATATATTTATGTATAATTGGTGTTAAATTAATACATGGTGTTACTCCTTCCTTAAGGTGGGTTCCACAGTATCTTCCTAGGGTTATCTGGTGGGACTTCACTGAAAGGCGAGACCACCGAAATCAGGGGAGGGCATCAGGAATTAGGTCTGTCGAAAGGACCTTCCCCGGTTGGGGCTAGTTTCCCATGCGTTGGATTCTTCCTTGCTGGCAGAAGCTTTTTTAAGACCAAATCCCCCGGCATGTAACTTATGGGCTTGACTCTCTACAGTTTGTAATTACTGGGCATCTTCCTTTGATACTCTTTTGTCTTGTTGTTGAACACATTCCCGCGTTTTTCATCCGGGAGTTCCAGTTCGGACGGGGGCCTCGTCATTTTGTTCCTCCGTCTTCAACTTCTGGGAGATTTTTATTCCCAACTCAGCGAGACTCATACATTGTGCAAAGGCTAGGAGCAAATGGGGTCTCAGGGTTCAACGACTGCAGTAATGGATCCTGTAGGCCCATAGTACCTCGGGAGGTATTCCTGCAACTTCGCTAAGATGCTGGCTTGGTCTTTAAGGCGAGCAGGAGTTACGATGGTGACTTGACTATGTTTGATTGGAGTGTCTTTGGTGACAGTAATAATTTTAATTCGAGGCTCGGCACAAAAATCCCGAATTTGGTGTTATCAGTAATTTTCCATTATCGATACAGGGCTCTTGGGATGCAATCACATATGATGGCTCGCCATCTGAAATTGCATATTTTGCTCTGTGTCGTGGCCAAAGTTCGACACGCCCACTTGGTGAAATATTGCTGCGACAATTATGAATGTGCATTAGCCCTTGCCGATGGGTAGGGGTCCCAATATGTCCAGCCCCAACTGTGGAGGGCGAGGGTGGTAGTGTCTCCCGGGGGGCTCGACGGGAGGCGTGATATTTTGGCGTGTTCCTGGCAGACTCTGCATCTCTTGACTAAGTCGGTCGCATCTTTAAGTATCGTGGGCCAGTAGTATCCCTGCCTCAAAACTTTTCCTGCTAACGTTCGAGCTCCGATATGGTTCCCACATATGCCTTCGTGTACTTCTCTTAGCACATATTCAGTGTCTTCTCTCCGCGATGCATTTTAGGAAAGGTGTGAAGAATCCTCGCTTGTAAAGGCTACCCTTGTGATTGGTAAACCTGGAAGACCTTACTCTTATCTTAGCCGCTTCTTTCGGGTCGTCTGGTAGGGTTCCGTCATTAATATAATCCCAAATAGGGTCCATCCAGTTCGGCACGGATCCTACTGGGGCGACCACCATGCTGTAAGGGTCGATAGAGGGTTCTGCTAGGTATTCGACAGGCGTTGATCAAATAGAGATCTTCTTACTGCATTTGTGGCTAGTTTGCCAAGGCGTCGGCTCGGGTATTCTACGTACGGGGCGTACTTGACCCAGGAACCAATACAAACTTTTTAGCAAATCCACGGACCTTTTGAGATATAGAACCGTAGTCTCACTTTTGGCCTCGTATGTATCTTGTCTTTGACCACGGTTAAGTCACTTTGTGGACCTCCTAATTTGGTCGAGCCTCTAATGAAGTGTTTGAGGTTGGGAGCACACTTATGACGGCCTCATGCTCGACCGTTGTTGGAAGCATGGAACTAGGCTTTAGTCTTGCGTATTAAATGTCTATCCTTCTGGTGGTGAGGATTCGCTGCTCCGCTCCTTGTGCGTTTTGAGGCTCAATCTACGAAGGATTTCCATATGGGAGGTCGTCCTGGTATGTGGGCTCGACAAGCTCTATCGGGAGCGAATTCCATGGCCGAGTCAAGCTAGGACTGTCCTTTATCGCGGTTTCGGCTTGTGCACGATGTCGAACTCGCAGCTCTATGGCCCACTTCATGTGACAACAGGACCGGTTTGTGTAATACACCTTCATTGGATACTTAGTTTGGGACTTCTACGATTGTGAGCACGGAAATAGGGAGAGGGGCGAAGCTGCGGTGCGTCGCGATGCTAGTATCCCGACTTTTCGATGTGGGGCTACCTCTCATCCATTTCTCACCTGGTGCCTCATTACTTGATGGTAAAGCGGGTCTTTGGACTCGCTCTTTGTCTCCGACTGATCTTGCCTTGGTTGTCACGTCACGACCAAGTACAAAGTGAGGTTCTCCTAGCGGGACTTACTGGGAGAATGGGAGGAGAACTTGGGGTATGTTTTTAATGCCATGAATGCTTAACTTCACATTTCGTCCCAGCTGAAAGGCTTTCTTCGAACTTGGAAGAAGGTGGCATTTATCTTTCTAAGCTGCGGATACGAAGCGACGACCACGATCCTTCGTCAGCGGGTGGACTGGCCTCCTTTATTCCTGAAGGCGACGACATGTCGAGCAATGCTTTTATTTTGTTTGGATTCGCTTCAATCCCCCTGTGGTTAACTATGAAACCCAGAAATTTTCCGATGACACGCGAAGGCGCTGGCCATTTGAGTTCGACCATGTTATATTCCTCGGGATCTGGAATGCCTCGAGAGGATGGGTGATATGGAGATCGGACTTAGTGGACTTTACCGGCATCATCGTCACATGTATACCTCCATTGTTGTACTATCTGCCTTTGGAACATCCGGTTCACTAGTCTGCAGTGGAGTGCGTCATGTTCGCGAGTCAACGGCATTGCAGATAGCGATGGGTTCCTTGTCGCACAGCGAATGAAGTCTTTCTTGGTCCCAGGAGTCATCGCGTCCCGATTATGGCCGGAAAATGCATCCGTGAAACTAAGAGTTAGTGCCTGCCGGTGGCATCCACGTGAGGCCGATCTTCGGGCGGAGGCGTCCTTCGGGCATGCTTTGTTTATGTTAATTAGTCGATCTGGTCGCCATTTGCCGTGCTTTCTTGGCCAGGTACAAGCGTTAGCTAGCCACTCGGGGTATTCCACCTCTCTTATCGCTCCTGCTTGGAGGAGCTTGCTGACCTCCTCATTGATGGCCTTTTGCCTTTCCGGTGCGAAACTCCTGCGTTTTTGTTTAACTGGTTTGAAGGACGGGTTGGTGTTCAGTTTATGGGTGATTAGTGCAGGGTCGATTCCTCCCATGTGCTGTCCATGCGAAACGTCTCTATTTCGTCTCAAAAGCTGAGTGAGGAGGCCTTTGAGATCCTTTGGTAGTTTGGAGCCGTATGAAGCTAGATGTTCAGGTTGTCGTCCGGCGGCCGCGGGTTAGTTCCTCGTGGGTGATGACGCCTCGTGCTATCAGTCGCGATCGCGTCAATCGATATACGTTTCATATAAGGTATGTAACACTCTCACGGCCACCCGGCCCGATTTCCTCGGACCGTCCGACTCCATTCCTTTATCAGGAATTTGATTATCATGTATGATATCTTGGGGATGGCTTTTATTGCGTTGAGGAGGAATTACGCCTAGCGGCATATTATAGTAGACGGGCGAGTCCACTATAAGGAACATGGCATCTTCGTGCACGGCGGGGGAGTTCTCTGGGGTCGGCACGGTTAGGTCAGGCCCAACGGTAGTACCTTCTCTCTGAAAATCCGCGGATGTGTCTTGTGGGATCACAGCTTTCTCTTCAATACCCATCTTATCGAAGGGTGGCGAAGATGATGTCATTAGAACTCGTGTCAATTAAAACCAGGTGGTGTGGTGTTGGCCACAATTCTTGCGGACTACCGGTAGTGTCGTCATGGAAGTCTTGGCACCGCTTCGGATCTACGAGTCGAGAGAACGTGATGGTGAGTGTCGGTCGCGGCGATTAGATCTTGCTGTATTTCCCCCATGTCTGGCGATCTTATGCTCGAGTAGGTGGGCTTCCGTAGAACTGGGTCTCCTCCTCGTGAATCCTCCAGAGATCACATGGTTCTCCGAGTTGGTCGCTGAACGATTGCACAGTCGAGATGGCGGGCTGGCGAGCTTGGGCCGGTTATAGTTGCAGGCACGACTTTGGGTTTGATTCACAGGCTTAGTTCCTGGAGATATGGCTGCAGAAGATATCCGCGTTGTATCAAATATTCTATTTCTCTTCTTAGTTGTATCAGTTGTCCGTGTGATGTCCATGAATACTGTGGAACTCATGATACTTGATGGCCTCCCTTGTCGGCGGGATCACGATTTCATCTGCGTCGGCCATCTCAGGAATTGCTCGTTTCGCACCTCATGCAGGACTTGTGATACTGAGGCCGTTGAGTGGAGTGAGCGTTGTGGCGGAAGTAATGTCGTGCGTCTTCGGTTGCGTGGGCCAGGGCGATCTACGAGACTCCAGCGCTGGGGATGGCTCCGTCCTGTACACGGGGTTTCAGCTTTGGTCGTCTTGTCGCTTGGGGCTCCGCCCTCGTCGTCTGTCTGTCGTCCCTTTTTCTTTGCGGGCGGAGGAGCTCTCTTTCTTTGATATGAGGGCCTCCTCGCCGTTTATGTACTTTTCTGCTTTGGCGAGGACCTCGGCCATGCTAGCTTGAGGGTTCTTCGAGATAGAGAACATCGAATTCGGCTGATTGTACGCCCAAGCACTGCGATGAAAGGCACCTTCCCGGCGGTAATTTTTCGTCGAATGCGTCTATCTTGAGGACTCGGCGTTGAATCTTTGTACATATGACTTCAAACTTTCCTGCGATCCTTGTTTGGTGATAGATGGTAGCTCGACTGCATGCGTCTAGCTCCGATGAAGTGGGAGAGCGACGCGGCTAGCTCCACGAATGGCGAGATAGATGAGAATTCTATTGAACCGAGGCCAAAGTGGCCCTTTGGCGTAGTGGCGAAAGCACTGCATACGCCACGGGGTCCACGATACCCGTACGCTCCATCGATTTTTGCTTAAGTAATGGTGATCAGCCCGGAATCTTTGACTCCATCGAATGTTTCTACCTGAGGCATTCTGAATTTCGTTGGAAGGGGAAAGTGCAGCACCTCGGCTGTGAAGGGAGATTCCGTTTGCTGCACCAAGGTATCCATAGTATCCGGGGCTCGCCCCTTCACCACTTCCTTCACGCGGATGAGCTCTTGTTGAAGGTTTTTGAACCTCTGCTCCCACGACTGTTCCCTTGTTTCTAGTTGAGGTGATTTGGTAGCTTCATTCACGGTGCCTCCCGGGCATAGCCGTTTTCCCCTCGGTTGGGACGACGGTGGTCCGTACCCCGGCAAACTAGACTGCATACGCCGATGCCTCGGGAATGTCTCGACCAAGTTGTTCCTCGCGGGGGAGGAGGTTATGGCCTTCCTGGGTTTGCCGTGTCTCCTGTTGATGTTGTATCTGCCTGGTAAGCTGCTCCAATTCTTCGACCCGGGGCGATTGGCGACGAAGCGCTTCACTTCGTTTGTATTGGCTTGCATCGTTTCCGCAGATCCCGAGGGTCTGTTTGCTCATATCTGTGGTGGATTCCGTGTCTCGGTGGATTAGTGTTATCACAGCGTGTTCCTTGATACCATCGATGGCGAGAATCGAGTTATGTTTATGGGGGTATCGTTCAGCGGGCGGCGCCAGCCCGATGATGCCTTTTTCAACCGGAACTGGGCTGGAGCGTGTTGGGTCGTTGGGTTGGACCAAGACTACTGAGGGATCGTTTGGGCTGGGGTAGGATTCTTTAATGTGTGATCCTGCCCGGGCTGCGGATCTTGGCGCCGCTCTCCTGAAGAACCAGAATGAAGAGGGGCCGGCGAGGGCTTCGCCCAGGGCCGCTCTGATGCCTAAGTCAGATTCTGTCTGAGAGAAGAGAGGATGCTTCGATTGCTTAGAATTAGCGTACCTTTTAGTGTTGGGAGCTGACCTTGTATTCCCATAATGGATGTCGTCAGTTTGGACTGATGATTAAGGGTTCTTCCCATTTGGAGGATAGGTTTCATGGTCGGCCTTAGATTTAGCAATGGATTAGTCAAAGGAGTTTATTTGGAGTAATCCTCCTTGCTTATTGGGGGGTATCCACTAACCGGTCTTCTGTTGCTTTTCCTTCCCTTTATAATAGGACTTGATTGGGCCCGAACATAGCGTCTTTTAGGGAATATTCTATCTTACATTTGTAAAGATATGGTTTATTGGCCAGAGTATAGGCCTCCTATTTTCCAAATCCATGTTTTGGGCCTAATGGCTTGAGACTCTGTTGGTACATATGTAAGGACACAGGCGGGGGATGCAGTCTTCACACTCTTTTAGGGTGGCGAATGAAATGCACTGACCAGTGCAATATCCCCATCAAATAGCGATAATTTAAATTTGCTAGTTTTTAAATTTTTATTGATTTCAAATTTCTTTCAAGTCTTATCTCAATAATTTATTTGACTTATATTCTTACTTTGAGTTAAATTTCCTAATATATATATATATATATATATATTTTTTTTTTTTCAAATGTGGTTGAGGGTACCATGGGCTTGGGCGACTACTCCCGGCTAACGAGGCCTCGGTCGTGAGGACCACAGGGATGATGGCCAGAATCTGAGCCCAATGGATTCACAGTTTACAAGTCGAGTCTAAGCCTTATCCATGTAGGGTAAGGCATATACCGCCTGAATGCAGTCTTTCACGACTGTTATCATCTTTAAAAGGTATTGGATGACCTCTCACGAACTTGAATGAGTACTCTTTCATGGCGCCTGCTCCACCACGAGGGTGGTCAAACGATATCATGGGGCGAGAAAATGAATGACTTGACTATCTAAAGGAAAGATAAGTCATAATACTGAAGCACCTTAGTCCTTAGTTTTGGAAGGAGATTATATACTTTCCATGGAAATAGGATTGTCTCTCTTCTAAATAAAGAGGAGTAACCGAGGAGAAAGCGTGTGTGATTTCCATATTACTAAAGGGGGCATTTTACTCTGATGCGATTAATTTAACTTAAGCATCGGAGAGGCGGGGGGCATACCACGGTAATTAACTGTTTGTTCACGAGGCATTCGCTAGGTGGTTCATGTGACGATTCGATGACTTAGAAAGTTCGAGAAGATCTGGTGAAAGGCCATGCGTGGGAAACGTCAACCAAGAAATCTCATAGGCGATACGCGAGAGCTTGGGTACACCCAATCCCAAGTGATCTCCCATTCCCCGAAGCTTTGGTAGTTCCTGATCATTCCACCGAATCGTCGGAGTTTATCGCCATGTCTAGCAACTGTGAACCGACTATCGAGGTCGGTTTCTCCACTTCAGCGCGAGATGGAGGCGAGGAAGGAGCAGGCCAAGCGGATAGCGGTACTGAACACGCAAACCACTTGCGGCGGGGAGAATGAGCGCCTACGAACCCGTTTGGAGACTAGCAGGGGTGGCTTCATGAGGGCTATCCATCCTGCACTGACTCAGCGAATGGGGAAAGGCCCATCCTCATGGGAGAAAGTGATCCCCCAGCAGAAGATGAATTATCTTCTGGTAGCTCTCCGCTCCTTGATCGCTCACCACCTCATAACAACATTGAGAATTTGAGTCGAAAAGGCCCGTAGGCCGATCGGCCGATATCAGTGGCGATGCCACGAGTGCGAAGAGGGCTAGTAGAGACAGACGCCATTCGGAACTAGCCCTCGAATATGTGCCTGTCCGGCTCAGGGGTATGGCTCCTCGGTTTAAGCCCATGCCATCGCATTCGAGGCGACTCCGTCGCATTTGGTTTCCTATTCCGTTGTCAGGGGCCGGAGGATATCTTTGTCCTCACCCACATTTTCAGGCACCTCGGAAGGTACGATGGGAGGTAGGCCAGGTAGACAGCCTTGCAGCCCGATTAAACAGTGTTGGCGCGGACACCCATCTGACGCGTACCATCAACTTCATATTGGGAGGCTCAACTGATGACCAATACCGATCGAACAATGGAGAAGAAAAATGCTTGACGACCTCGATAGGCTTGGGATAAACACCATCGGTACCACAGAGCGGCGGCTGCAATTCAGCCGAGTTGGCGATACATATCCTTTCCTCTTATAAACCCGACCTGAGGTGCTCTCCTCATTATGATGTGTGCTTACTTTGTGTATTGACAATTTGATGTCGTATAGTCCTTGTTGATCTGGCGGTAGTGGTTGTTGCACCTTCCGGCCTTCGATCAAGATGAAATTCGGCTTGACCATCTCGGTTGGTGTGAGAATTTTACGGGTTCCATGAGGCCACCACAGCGATGGTGGGCGACTTGTTCTTCGTCGACGGGACGATGTCGGCAAGTATTGTTTCAATGGTTGAGACTTGGGACCGTACGAGAGGCGGGCGATTACCAGCTATGGCTTGATCCCCTTAACATACAAACTATCGAGTTATCGGCGCATCGGGCAGATGAGCCTCGGGGCGCCAATTGCGCGCTTGTCGTGTTATCGGCTTCTCGATGCGGGAGCATGGAAGATAAGTTGAAACCCCGATAGCTCGCCCCGAAATTGATCACCAGTGCAATTATAGATCCTTGCCCGGGCCGTTGTAGGAAGACGAGGGCAATTGTGATAGATCCTGCGAATCCATACTCATAGGCGGGCCCAGTAAGTGCACCTATGTTAGCTCCCTCCTGTTCGGAGAGGAAAGGGCACGATTGTAGCAAATATTACAAGCTAACGCCGATGTATTCGCCTAGACCCATTCAGATATGATAGGAATAAGCCCCGTGCATGCTTCCCACAAGTTAAATGTTGTCTTATCCGCTAGACCTATTAGGCAAAGAGTAAGGCGCTCCCACCCATACCGCCATCAAATCATCTAGGCTGAGGTAGATAATCTTCTGAAAGTTGGGTTTATTAAGTCAAATACGGGATGGCTTGCGGCGTGGTGGTAGTTCCTAAGAGGGGCGAAGTGGAGTATCGTAGATTATACGGATCTTAATGACGCGTGTCCTAAGGACAGTTTCCCTTTACCCCGCATAGATATCATCGACACATCAGTCGAGCATGGTATGTTATCATTCCTCGATGCATTTTCAGGGTATCATCAGATCCCCATGTACCCACCTGATGTAGAAAAAACATCTTTTATCACCCCACACGGGCTCTTTTACTACAATGTAATGCCGGTCGGGTCAGAATGTCGAGACACTACAGTAGTAACTAAGATGTCTCGATCGCTGCTCGGAAAAACTATGGAAGTATATATTGATGATATGTTAGTAAAGTCCAAGGAGCGCCCGGATCACACTATGCATTTGCAACAAGCATTTGAGCTCCTCAGGGCGTATGGCATGAAACTCAACCCTACAAAGTGTGCATTTTAAGGGTCGGTCTTAGGCCGAGTTCTGAGTTCTATTATTTCGAGAGAGGAATAAATTTAACCTCGCTCAGCTTGAAGTTATTTTAGAATCTCATTTCTATGCTCCGAGAGAAAAATTTGCTTGGTACGACCAGGTCGGTTGGGTACCACGAAGCGGTTTATTTCCAGTTCTGGAGCCGCTAAGCCATTTTTCGCCATCCTTAAGGAAGCCAACCGGGCCGGATGGAATGAAGAGTGCGATTAGGCTTTCACTTAGATCAAACAGTACTTGGCCAAGCCTTCAATTCTCCCTAGCCTGGACGCTGGCGAGACACTTTTCGTATATTTGGCAGTTTTAAAGGTAGCAGTAAGTGCAACCCTATTCAAAGAAAATAACGACATAAGGCAGAAGCTAGTGTTCTTCATTAAATAAATCAGAAATGAATGTTTGAAACGGTATAGTCACCTTGACGGCGATCTTAACTCTCCGAATAGCAGCTAAGAAACTCCACCCATATTTCTAAGCACACCCCATTGTGGTACTAACCGACCTTGGCTTCGAACACCTCCATAAGCGACTTCTGGTAGAATGGCTCGGCAGACGTCGAACTAGCGAAGTACGACATCCGATCCTAGAGCAAGGCTATAAAAAAGAGAGCGGTGTTAGTCGTTGCATGGCAATCCCGAGTCTAAAACACCGGCTCGAATTGGTGGACACTTAATGTAGACGGGGCGTCGAGACAAACTAGGGAGGAGCTGGTTTTAGGTTGAAATCCTGTGCCCCGGGAAAGAATCGAACAAGCGATGCAGTTGGAAGCTACGACGCCTCAACGATGGTCGGAATGTGAAGCTCTCTTATCAGGAATTGAACTAGTTGCCTCGTGTCTGTAGACAAGCTCTGGTTCAAAGTGATTCCTAGTTAGTCGCTCGAGACGAGTCAACGAGGGTGAGATCCTGAGACCCCGGATGACGAAGTATGTCTCTTGAGTAAACAACGCTTGGGTAGTTTTTCGATTGGAAAGTGGAACATGTGCCACGGCTGTGATGATCATGGGATGCCTTGGGCTGCGGTGTGCTTCCTCTCTACGATAAACTGGAAACAATAATTTTTATCTCACATCAATGCGTTTTCTCTGATCACTCCTCCCAAAGTAAATTAAGATCCTCCCTCATGGGATGGACCCCATAATACACTACATATTTTGAGGAGAACTCCTAGTGAGCGGGATAAGGCCCCTGAGAGTACAAGTCAGTCCGGCTAGTTTCCTTGATCAATGGGCAATTGTTGAAGCGATCCTGGCGGTTTATATACGGGAAATGCACTTGGCCTTTCGAGGCAGGACCATTATGTGTTGGCTAAGGCGCATGAGGGTATGCGGCGGAAATCATCTAGGCGCGGGAGACTTTGGCACCACGGGGCTCACCTCGAGAATGCTATTGGCATACCATGAGAGCCGTCTTTGCCAATTATATCCATGTGACCGTTACCAACGAGTTGAAGCTCCCATCCTGAAATCACTGGTCACGAACTTTGATCTCCATCTCGAGGCCCTTGGCCCTTTGCTGATAGGAGATTGATATAGTCGGCTGCTTTCACCCAGACTCGAAAGAAATTATTGTTGGTAGCAACTAACTATTTCAGTAAATGGGTAGAATCCGAGGCCTTCTCTTCGATCAAAGATAGAGATGTTACTCAGTTCATCTGGAAAAATATCGATTGCCGTTTCGGCATCCCCATATCAATTTTATCCGACAACGGTCCCCACTTCGACAACTGGGTCTATCAAAACTTATGCCAGGAATTGAAAATAAAAAATCTGTACTCCACCCCCTGGTATCAGCAAAGCAATGGACTAGCAGAAGCCTCTAATAAAATCCTGTTGGCCTTTAAAAAACGGTTCTGGATTGGCTAAAGGTAAATGGGTGGATAGACTGCAGGGGACTTTGGCTCTGAGAACTCTTGCCGTGAATCTCTTTGGTATATCCCCCTTTGAGATTACTTATGGGATGGAAGGTATAATCCCTACAAAAATTGGCATGCCTACTATTTTCCTTTTTGTTATATAGACTAAACCTCTCAATTTAACACCTCTACAGGAGTCTTACAACTTTCCTGTGGCCATGTCAAATTGGACTGGAGTTTCTTTAAAATGAATAAAAGCTGGTTTAATGTTGGAATTATGAATGAGTTTGAGTGCATGACAACTGCCAGTGTCTGGAGTCATCTAGTAGTAAAAAAATGGATGTAAAGTCTAGATATCATTCCCACGAGAGATTGAAACCGGATTCTCAAAACCAACGCTACTTGACTACGCAAGATCCATATGAACCTCCCAGATGATAGGATTTATCAACTAAAGATTAAAGGATAATTGTGCTTAAAAGTTAACATAGAACTTAGGAAATTAAGAAATAAGCTAATGAACCTATACACTATGATTAGCTAGTTTGAATAAGTTCTCACGTAAAAATGAACACTAATAAGGAAATGGCTTGATCCATTTACGCATTATATCCATTTAAACTCTATCCTAAATTTGGATGCGGATTTTGTCTAAGATACTTTTGATATTTTAAGTTAGTTTTATCAGCTTTATTATAATTAAATATGCTGTTTCTCTCGAAGGCGGGGGGTTTAATCGACTACTTGTATTCAATTTTCTGTTCTTTACAAGATTTTGGTATTTTTCTTTCTCAATACTTCATACCCATTTCAGATTTCTTACTTCCCAAATCAGGGTTGTTGCAAGACTTCTACAACTTAATCGATGACTCATCCTTCAAATCTAATGAATACTTTCCTTCCCTTGATTAGATCTCAGCTAACACAGGGTCAAGAGTTTTCTAACATATTAAGGTGAAATCTCGTGATTTTAGGAATTGATAAATAATCCCTCAACATCAATTATCGGTGGCTGGGTATTTATCTAAGTGAACTCAATTTGAATAGTTCTTCAATAATGAGGTCCAATATACCCACAATTAGAATGTTCCTAACTCTCAGGAATCGCCATCTCTATGTCACTCAAAAGGCCTCCTGGATACAATCCTTGGACGGGTATTCGAAACTACTATTGGGAACAATTACATAAAAAAACACATCAATCAAATAAATCCTCCCCAAATTCCAGGTACTTCCTTCTAATTTATGCAGGAAAGATTGTAGCTAACAATAAATTCAAACTAGTGAGAAAATTTGCTTACAGCTGCATTACAATCGACAATGGAGCATTGATAAATTACACCCACTGTAGTTGCAATAAACTGAGAATAAATGAATTCTAGAAATTGTCTAGACTTCATCAAACTCAAGCAGTAATTTGTAAAGAAATTAAAACATTGCTTCCAGCTTCAACATTATAACAGATCGTTGGTTCAGATCCAAAGAAATGAAAGAAAAAAAATCTATTCTAAAAATATATAGTGAGTTTTCTTCTTCCCTTGTTCTGGGTTCCCAAAAACAAAAGCTGCTTTACTAAAACTCTATATGCCTATTTATAACTTTCAGAAATTGGGCCTGATTCCAAGGCTCCATGTGGATTTACCTAAAATCAATGACCCGACTCAACTTGTTTTAGGTGAGCTTCAAAAAGCTTGTCATAACGTAAAATCCGGTTTGGTTTACATCCAAGTACATGCGTGACCTTCAATAAATTCTATGTCACGACTTCAGTTCCATGTCGCGACCTGGCTGTCTTGTTTTCTACTACATTCTATGTCGCGACCTCAAAAGCATGTCGCGACCTTGATTGGATTCTCCAACTTATATCTTTGTTGCAACCTAAAATTGCTTAGCAGAGACATTGCAAGATCCATTCGGCGTACTTTGGTTTTGCAACGTATTTCTGATGCGACAAAAATATCTTCTTTTCGTGACTGACCTCAAAGCCCCGGTGTCGCGACATTATCTTCTTTGAAGTCCCTCATGTCTTGGTCTCAGCAAGTGCTCTTCTATCGCAACAACTTTTGTTTGGCTTACCATCACCTCTAGTCTTGACCTGCATTCTCTGTTGTGACTTCAAAACTGATGTGTTACTCAATTACTTGTAGCGACCTTAAAAATATGTTGTAACCAGACTTGTTCTCCTTTGGTGTTGCAACCTTAGAATGGTGTCGCGACATGAAATCCTTCACTTCAGCTCTTCTCGATAACTTCTTCTTTAATAAGAAGCAACTTTTCATTCAACATGAGCAGACACATTGGCGACCTCGATTCTCATCACGACCTCACGTGGCCATTGAGGCTATTTTCACTTGATCCTTCTTTGAGGTACTGTTTACGCCAGTATTTCTCTGAAATAGAAATTTGGTAAATGGCACATATTTACATAAAAAACAAACGATCACATTGTAGACGTGTTGAAGAGAGAAAATGGACTAAAAAATTCAATGAGTTTTTGACTCATCACCTACCACCCGGACAGGAATGCCCGAGCAGGAAAATGCAGAGTTAGTAATCAAGGACCTGGACACGGTCGATGAACTGCGAGAATCAGCAGCGGTTCGTATAGCTTCCTATCAACGCCGCCTGGAAAATTCTTATAACAAGTGGGTAAAGCCTCGGATGTTCCAACCGGGAGACCTAGTCCTAAGAAAGGTATTCGAAAATACTGTCGACCCAACGGTCGAAAAGTTCCAACCCAATTGTGAAGGACCATATCTCGTAACACAAGCCGACGAATCCAAATCTTACGCTTTAAGCTTGATGGAATCCCTGTACCTAGAATGTGGAATGCCATATATCTTAAAAGGTTTTATCAATAAAGGATGACTTGATATTTACTCATATTACACATCCGTTTTCCTCAGCGCTCTGGGGGTAAACATAAAAGAATCGGATGGCCTTGATAAAAAAGACCTATCAGGCCCGGTATAGATATCTAATTGGTCCACATAAAAGCCCGGATGGCGCAATAAAAGACCTATCCGGCCCAGTATAGACCAGCCTCTGGTGGTCCTCATAAAAGTTCGGATAGCGTATTAAAAAAGGCACATCCGACCACCATGCCTTAGCCATAACATCTATCTAGTCCGCCCAAAAGCTTGGGATGGCGCAGTAAATGACCCTATCTGGATAATATCTAGCGGTCCTCATAAAAGTCCCGGGATGGCGTATTAAAGACCTATCCATTGATTATAGATAACATCTAGCGGTCCACATGGCTTGGATAGCGTGATACAGTCAATGACCTATCAGGCCCGATGTGGTTAACCCTTAGTCGGCTCATAATTTAAGCTCGAATGATGCCGCGTCCGGCCCAAAGCCTAGTTGGCCACCCATCTACGCCATTTGGCTAAATGAGAAGAAACTATTTCATCCACAACCAAATTTGACACATTTCGTAAAAACATACATTAAGAGGTCTTGCAGAATGTCAAGATCTGTGGCAGTAAAAAAGGCTTTCAGCCAGGCGAGCAAAGGTTTAAACCCTAGCCCTCAGTTGCAACGTTGGATTCCTCATCCGCTTTGGCTGGAGGCTCCGACGGGATGTCTATCCCATCAACAGCGGTTAAAGGACTCTTGGCCGAGGGTTCCTCCCTAATAGTTGAGGCAGGAAGGTCGGAGGAAGCACTTAGGGGGCATCGGGGGTTGATAAAAAACTCTGGAAATAGCGGCATTGATGTATCAAGCATCCCGGTTGGGATCATGGGCTTACTCCCGCATATATTGTGCATAAAAGCACAGCAGCCGTAGCCATAGTTAAAGATCACATCGCTGCTCGCATCAAATTCCTCCTCCCTCGCTTTCCTTTCCTTGGTCATCTTTGGAAAGTTGAGAGCTCATCCTTACTAGCCACACAGGCTCCATGATTAAATAAGTATTTCATTATGTTAGGCAGCCAATTCTCTTATTAGCAGCCAGATGAGCTTCCCAGTGGCGACGAGCTTGTACGAGCCAAGTTTAGACTCCGCCTTCAGCAGGAAGCCCTCACGGAAAACTGAGTTAAAGGCCCCGCATTTGGACTTGAGCTGACTCGGATTCCATCTATGGGAACATTGCCCACCACATCGGTCTCTAGCCGCGCCATTGCTGCTTTATGTCGGGCAGCATCCCTCTCTGCCTCAGCCCGAGCCGCCCTATCCACAACCTCTTTAGCCTCCAGCTCCCAGCGTCGGGCATTCAACTGAGCCTCCTTTAAAGAGGCATTAAAGATCTCCTGATTGGAAAGCCCTGACTGAACGTATAGCCGAAGCTTCTCTATGTCCCTCAGCCGGAGTTGGAATTCATGATGCTGGAGGGCCATATTCCGTATGGCAGTGATTGCCTGCAAAGAAGTATATTAAGAGTCCTGACGGAGATTTGATGCAACACTTTTTATAAGATATTACTACCTTACGGTTCGATCGATTGGGCGTGGATTCCGATTCTTGAGGACTTGCATCCCGTCCTCGATTATTTGCTGAAGATCCTCTTTTATAATACCAGTAGGGACAGCAACAAAATACTCTTCGCCCTAGTTAAATGGCTTCCAACGGTGGATAACATGCTTGATGTCTTCTGGCCCAGAGCACTGCCACTTCCTCCATTGCAGGAGCCGGGCCGTGAGGGGGAAGATAAGAATTCAGCAGTATCCGATCTGGAAGCGATGACCTCTTGCGCCTGGTTCGCACAAGCTTGGGCATGTCCTGTCGGCTATCAGCCCGATCGAGAGGATGAATCACCTGTGGGGCGGGCGGAATCGGTGTGACCTCCCTTGGCGACCCTAGATCAACATCCTCCGGACCCGGTTGGTCACTTGACCCCATCTCAAGCGAGCCGGAATGTGATCGCCTACGTCTCAGAATCCCAGTAGTGGAAGGTCAGGTCGATCATCGACTGTTCGGGTTCCCTCTCAAAAACTCTCCACAGCTTAGTTTCTTGGCAACATAGCGGTCAAGCAGCCCTGTCATCTCTTCCTCCTCCTCTCCTTCTTCCCCAAATCAGGGCCGGCCTAGATTGGAGACCAGACAGGAACAAAATCTTTAGGCCACTGGGAGCGTCAGTGCCCGGTTGTCCCTCTCTTTTTAATCTCTTTAGTACTCGAAATGAAGCGGTCCCCCTGGCGCAAGGGAAGGCTTTCTGGCGACTTCCCCTTTGCCCCGACTAGAGTGCGGGTTGGCCAGCGGAACCCCCAGCGATAGGCGGATGATCCCACGGCGGGAGTCCGGGGCGCTAAGTTCGGACTCGATGTTTTGACACCGGATCCTGGATGAAGATGCAGCACTGCGATTAAATTTAGCGGTCGGCGGTAATAATAAATGTTCCGGAGTCCACAATTTTTGAAGGCGACGGCGTGGGATAATCGGAAGAATTTGTAGGGAGCTTGGTTAAAGTCTCACATCGGCTAAGTTCTTTAAAGTGAGAAGAACGCCTCATGTCGGCGCTCACCTTTCGGAAATCTGAAACCTCCCCCTTCGGTTTTTCCCTGCACCAATAATCCACAATCAATTATGCATAAAAAGTCATATGTATACACACACATTGTTAAACTCAACCTACCCCCTACACACACCTGGAAAAAACTGTGACCGATTAACATCAAATGGAAACCTAGGGGAACCCGGGGTGTCATCCAAGGCCCCCTTACCAGTATCACACCCTTCACCTCCATCTTAGGTGAATCGATCCATTAACAAGCGTGGTAAGGGAACTGCGGGTGGAGCATGGACATCAGGCCACCCTCTTACACTACCCTCGAGGAATAACCAAAACAAATCTCGACGCGAAGGTCAGGATTGGTACAAGAGGGTTCAGTCTGCTGTGCTTAGGTTAGAATCAGAATGGTGTTGGGATGGACGGCGGTGGGCGCCACAGTGAAATGCAAAAATTGATAATGGCGGCCTGAGAAGCGGCAAACTGCAGGTGCTCTCGGGTAAAACCTTTGCGTTGTGTTCTCCACTTAGAGTGGACTCATCTGGCTCCTCCATCAATTTGAGGTCGATGTTATCAAGGACATCGCAATAGGCCCTCAACTCCTCCATCGTTAAGGATGAGATGATGTTGCTTGCGAGAAGCGTCCGGGTAGGTCTTAAACATGACCCCGCCTAAGCGTGGAAGTCGTTTCCTAACCTCTCGCCATTCTGCAAGCAGACCAAAGGAGGGGTGAGAGAACAAAAGTCAGCCCAAGCCATATGCAGTGGTAAGAAGGTGTCATGGCAGAGCAAGGATCACGGACTCAAGGTTCTAAACATACTCTCCTGAAGCTTCCTACGGCCCGGGGGCGACGTAACCAAGATTCAACACGACAAGAGGAAAACGATGCTTACCTGTGAAATGAAAGTTGAGCTAGCGTCTAGAAAATTGTCTCTCGAAAGAACGCAGAGTCACACCAGCTTACACGCAGAAAACCTTGAACTAGAAGAAAGCTAGTAAACACAAATGTGACACGAACGGGAGAAGGCAAAACTCAATGATGGCTCCGCATGTACAAACGTCTAGAGCCACAACGGACGCATTAAATGCACTGCGGACTCATCATATCCACTACCGGGGAAGGAGGAGGAGGAGGAGAGAGTTGAATCTTGGAGATGATTTGCCTATTAGGGCACAGTAAACAAATATGGGCCAAACTCGTGGGCCCTTATGTTACCTTAGTAGACCTGTTGGCTTGACCCACTATATTGTTCCTAGATTGGCCAGCTATCATTCAAAGCATGTCAAATACCATAGCCTTGAAGGCCGTAAGAATCATTCGCTATGACTAGCCGAGGTGGAGAAAAGCACGGGGACGGTACATGCGAGTATGCAGAAATTTCAAGAAATATAAATTCATTAATCACGCCAAAGAGCGTTAAGTAATTACCACGACATCATTTTTTTACAAAGTGATCATACTATGACTACATGATCTATTCGAATCAAATACAGAGCTCAAACAAAAGCAATTATGGGTACGGAAGCCGAAAACGAGGAAAGAAGCAGAAGCTAAAGAAGAAAGGTCCTATGGAAGTGGAAAGGAACGCGAAGAACCCTATTGATTCAAGAGGGGGTGTCCTTGGTTGCAGAGGATTCCATTTAAGTTTTAGAACCACCCAAAGGCACAATTAGAACAAGTATATTGAATTCCAACTCCGCTCAATCCTTGCAATCTTCGATCTGGTTCATGCATGGAAATCTTCGATCTGGTTCAAACCATCTATTGTAATCATCCTTCATTCAGCAATCCTCCAAGTCTGACTCCCGACAACGCCTAACCGACCTTTCCCGCTGAAAGACCAAGGATTACCAGTGGCAAGAAGGAATCCGCCACCCTCCAAACCTTTTATAGAGACCTCAGACTCGAGGTATCTGACGACCATCAAATGAATCCCCCAAAAGTTAGAAAATTCACGTTGGAACATGCCAATATTGATTGTCATTTGTTCCCCCATACTAGGCTAGTCAATCACGTTTTCTTTTTTTCTGAAGTGGATAGCAGCCTCGTGAAAAAGGGGCATTGTGGGTACCATAGGCTTGGGCCCAACTACTCCAGCTAACAGGCCCCCTTCGATTGAGGACCATAGGATGATAGCCCAATCTACGAGCCCAATCGTTCTCATTTTCAAGTCGAGAGTCAAGCGTCGTCCCGACGGTGGAGCATATGCGCTGAATCTGAGTCTTTCTGGTCGGTTATCATATTAAAAAGCGTCTGGATGACCTCTACGAACTTGAACAAGTATAAGTCTGCGCATAGCACCACGGGTGGTGAGCATTCATGGGGCGAGAAAATGCGGACAACTAAAGGAAGAACAGGTCATAACGCACTTTAAAAGATCACCTTCCACTTCGTTTGAAGGAGATCATCTACTTTCCACTTAACAGATCGTCTCTCTGATAAAAAGAGGAAGTAACACAAGGAAAACGACGTGATTCCAGGTTATTACCGGTGGGCGTTTTTACCTCTCCGTGCCGATTAATCTAACTTAAGACGGAGGCTGTGGAGCATAACACCGGCTGCTCTCGTTTGCTTTGCGCATTCACTAATTGGTTCATGTTTCGACGATTCAGCTGACTCGAAAGTCTCAGAAAACCACAAAGTGGGTCACTTCATTTTTTTTCTTTAAATTTCTATACTGCTAGTGATCCTATAATTTTTCTTTTTTCTTTTTTTTTTCACTCAAGATTCAATATCCAACACTTTTTAACTTTCAAATTACACCAAAAACACACACAAGACTCACCCATATCTCAACAATTCTCCTTTCTTCATCCAAACATGACTTTGTACTTTTTAAAGACTTTTTCATTTATTTACTTCACTTTTTCAATATGAGATTTTGTTCCAATCTACTCATTTGATTTTTTTTATTCTTCAAAGGTCAATAATCTCTACAAATCTCAAAACTTTTTTTTCTTTTTCTAAAAGTTCTGTCATTTTCACCTCAAGAACTAATTTACAAAAAGTTATTTTCATTTTTTTGACCAAACTTAATACAATTATGACTTTTTCGTGGCTGGATCAAAACCTTAAAAAATCAACAATTCACAACCAAAAATCTAGAAAATAAATAGGAAAAGATCTTTACTCTTTCGACTAATTATTCAAACCCTAGATCTGTCGCATAGATCTGTCGCATTAGATTTTCTCACAATTCTACGAGTCAAAAAACAACTCTTTAGGGAAGAACGAAAATAATATATTTTTTTTCCTATTTTCTTTAATCGGATTTAGGAAAATCTTACATCTTGTAATTCATGCTTCAAACCCTATATATGACTTCTCAAGTTCTTGAAGTTTAGAAATCGGAAGAGCGTTACGCAAAGAAAAGAAATTTTTATAAATAATAATCTCTCTTTTCTTTTTTCTTTTTATACATGAGGTTCCCCTATGAACTTACCCTTATACCCTTGATAATTAATGGAATTGTTTTTATTTCATATTTTACCCCTAATGAACAATCAAGGCCATCACAACCCACCTACAACTTCATGGTGAGTTATCCTCCCACAATTCTAAAATAAGGGTCATTCATAAGGAACCAATCCCTATGATACCACTATTACAATAACTTGAGTAAAACTCACCTATAAAAGCCACAGCTGGGTGAAAAGCCTAAATGGTTATAACTCATATAAAGCAAGAATCTCAGCGATGTGGGACTGCATCGGGTCAGGGTCATAATCCATCCTCCTTTTAGAACCGATGTCCACTTCAAGGTCATTTATCACGATCTTGTCTTTTTTGCTGATACAGAGTTCCCTTCAACAATTCCACAGATCATGACCATCATCTTTTGTATAGTAAATAAATTTCTTCCCACAACTCCTATGATTTCAGAGATCCCATCACTTTATGTACATCATCTCATAATTCCAAGGCTGTCATTCTAACGAATAAATCGCTTCCGATACCACTATTATAACCACTAGATAGCATTCACCCCTAAAAAATAGTTTTCAAGGAGAGAGAGTCTAAATGAAGATAAACCATGATATGGCAACTCAGAATTTAATGATATGAGACCTTCGTAACCAGTTATTACAAATGTACAAATATGGATTCCTTCTTTTTACTAATACAGGTAATGCTTTTTAAAACCATACATCCCTTTTCTCTGTATCCAAAGCTACATGCTCCACCATAGACTCTAGGGAGGCAAATTTTCACTGAAGTTTTTGTTTTAAAACTTAAGATGATGCAAACTTAGTTAAAATTTATAACACTAAAACCACATTGTAGCCAAAGCTCTGAGTGTGCCATTAAATTTTCCCCCACTAATATCGAATCTAAATTCTACCTCGATCCAAAGTTAGTCAATATCTACACGATTACTGCCAAGGCCGTTATATATCGTAGGTTACTCTAAACATTTCTAGTTAAGGGTTTAAAGTATGCTTGGGAATGAATCGGAGCAGTGGGGATGGTGATGAGTTTGTGATGATCATGACATTGTAGGTAGGCTCCCGAGATGGTGAGCTCATCACCTCCCTATTTTGAGTCATCAAAATTAATCAGTCCTTGAGCCATCGGTTGTATAGGCTTGTTTGATTTTAGATTGGAATGAGCCTAATGTGTGAGAAAATATTAGACTGGCCCATTACAGGTGTAAGTTTGGGCCTGTTTTCAGCGGGCTGGGCTTTGAAGCCTGCACCCTTTCCAGTTGAAATAATAAATATAAGAAGCTACATTTTATTTTTGGCCATATCAAAACACCCCATAACATCTATTCGATCTTATGACCTACCATTCTCCATATTCATATCTCGAGCCTTCACGCATATATATATATATATATATATATATATATATATATATATATATATATATATATATATATATATATATATATATATATATTTATCAATTTGTATTTATATATACTATTTAATATATTTACATAAATATCATAAAATAAAAATTCATTAAAATAGTCTAAAATATTTTTCTTTCTCTCAAAAGCACATTAAAAAAATTGATTATCTTTTGAAAATTATCTATCATTGAATGAAAATAATTTGAAAATTATCATGAATGAAAATAATTATAAAAATAAAATTCCTAAAATATATTATTGAATTTAGCCATTTAAAATAAATTATTATTATAATTAGGTTTTATTTTTTAAAATCAGATAATGTTATCTTTTAAAAAATAATCATGAAACAATTATAATATTAAAAATTTAATATATATTATTAGAATTTATCCATTTAAAATAAATTATTGTTATTATTATTATTATTATTATTAATTATTATTACATTGTTATTAATTATAATTTTAAAAAATATATTAATACTTATTCAATAATATAGAATATAAATATTAGTGTTCCATTGGGTATTATTTTTAAAGATTTTAAAGATGAATATGAAAAACAAGAATGATGTAATGTGATAAGATTTTATCGGTGAATATATTATTTGAATGGTATAATATATGGGTAGTTTTGTGTCTTGACTGGTATTTCACAGAATTTTATATCGCTCCATATTTTGTAAACTATAGATTGATATTTATGATATTGATAATTTTATACCCATATTCTCCTGGTTTTGTTTTTGGGTATTTGTAATTGATTATGTGAACCTAGACTCCATCAAATAGGTCTTCCACTCAAATAAAGTACCATCAAGTTTTCCTTCAAATTAATATTTCTTTATCTTTCATTTTGTTCAAGCACACACTTTGGAATGGGGATGGAGTTAAAATAAATAGGTTACTTGGAGGCTCAACAAGGAGAAGTATGACCAAGGCTCCAAGAGGGAGAGGGCTCAGAAGCCTGAGCTCAAGGCATTTGGTAAATGGGCGAACCACCTTGAACCTACCATATCAAGATAAGATAATTGTCATCCCTCTTTTCATATTAATCATCGTATACAGAACACACATCAAAAGGCGCAGTAGTTAATGCACAGAATGTAATTCTCCGAAAGATAAATAAGAAACAACCCGAACTACTCAAGATCTACGTCACCGGGCATAGCACTTTATCTGATGACTGAGTCGTCTGGAAGCATATGGAGTGGCAAGTCCAAGTCTCCAATGGAGAGCAGAATCCAACTGTTATAAGAGAGATCACGCACTGCTAGCCTGATGTGGGATTACGTGTCCCATGTACCAAGGAATTATAGCCCACTCCTCATGTTACAGAACCCATACAAGTGGGGAGATGGTGAAAAAGCTGATTAGTATAAAATACCCTTTTGTAACATAGAAGATCATGTACTCTTGGTAACTGAGAGAATAAAAACATCGAAACAAGCATTTTATTTGTTTCCACGACCACACTACACCATATGCCAAGGGCTCACCAAATTCTTTTGTACACGATTAAGCCTCTAAATCTGTTCTAATATCACTTGTTAAGATTTTATTAACCCACCACTCCTCTTCAAATTGATGCTATATCCCTCATACCTATTGGATATTGTGTACACTAATTAACTCATAATCCTCCTTATAACCGATATAGGACTTTGGACGCACACCCAACAATATCAATTATATCGCATCCATGGGTATTATGAATCCAAACTCCAATCTGCACTGATCCGAACCCATGTTCTTCATTTTCTCCACTATTAAACAAAAACCCAGGTTCTGAATCCAATCTTTGGTGAAATTCATATCACCGACCAATGAACAAGAGTGATGGATACTCCAAATCCAAGCCTCCTGTGACTGAAAAACACTCAACTAAGTAGACACCAGCACATACAAAAAGAAACAGGGGAAAAGGTTGTAAAAGCCATGTACACACACATGATTTTTGTCTTAATTGATTGTCATTATCATGTTGGGCTTTGTTTATAGGTGCAATTAGAAAAGATAATATATATGGGCAGAACCTGCCTGTGACTTCAAAATAAGGTTCATAAAATAAAACATCAACATTATATCACTACAACTTAAACGCACTATGGCCGTCTAAAAGATCAACCCCATTTTCCTTTTTCTTCAAAGTGACAAAAGCATATCTTTCATTGCTCTTGGATTCTACTCAACACACAACATTTCTTCAAACATTGTTCCAACTCCACTCGCTTTCTGATATAGAAAACGTTTACTTATACATAGGGGGGGAGAGAGATGATAATTAATTAATAATCCCATGAGAAAAGGAACGGTACTTATGAAACTAGAAAACCTGAAACCCCAACTACAACTACAGAGGTTGTTGCAGGGTCAAACCAGAGGACTAGTGACAGTAAGCCTCCCATCTGCCCATACTATAGCGCCAATTTTTACAGTATTACTTCCAGGAGAGCTTAACTGCCCGGCCTATAAATTTCACTAGAAGTTCAGCTTCTGCCCACCTTCGCGAGCGCTTCCGGCTGTACACTCACCAGCGTTCCAATCGGCGGTTTCACTGTTACTTTTGTATACTGAATTCGGTCTCCAACATTCGTCACTGTTCTTATGTGAAATGAGTCGAAAATTTGTGTTTTCCGTATTGCTGAAATTTAGGTAGAGAATATGGTGTAATTCAAGTTTGACATGGCTCAGCCTGGTCTTAAGGCTTTGCAATCCGCCATTTTCCTGGTGATCATCTGAATGTTGGTGACTGTGTAATTCGAGTTGCAGAGGAAGTCAACGTAGTCGTGGGAGGTTAAGTCGAAGATCAGGCCAGGATCCATGGCCTGGGGATGACATGGCCCATCTTCCGAATCACACAGTTGGGACGAATTTCCGGTGGTTTCGTCCAACATTGTTCTCCCGGTTGTCGTTTGTGTATGCCGTCGTCATCACGCCGACGATTGGGCTGCCGACTCAATCTGGGGTGGCAGTCGCAAATGCACACCGAGACATGGGGCACGCCACGATGCGCCGAGAGATGGTAATTGCCCTCCGGCTGTCGGACGGAATCCCCAGATAGCTGGATCGGTCCGGCCAGGCGGCGAGGATGTTCAGCCCCGGAGCAATGACGTCGGGTTTGAGAATCTTTACACTCAGATTTGGGATCAGGCGAGAATGAGCCACCACCGGGGCTGGCGGACTCTAGCTTGGTTCCCGGAAAATTATGGTGGCGGTGGGCGGCGATTTGACTCAGCCGCTGAGACAAAATTTCCGAATCTCGTCACCTCCGGTGGCTCCACGGCGGTGGCCGGCAAGACATGGCAGTCCGCCACCAGGCTTTCGCCGTCGAACACCCCATTAGTGAGTATCATTCCAATTCCGGCCGGCTTTTCTCACGACATCACCTTTGGTAGCTCGTGAATTGATTCCCCACGGTCGCATAATGATTTTCCCTTTCACGAAACTCGATTCATGATCCTTCCAAGCAGAGTGACGATGAGTATCCATCGCCGCCGACACTGCCGGCGTATATCAGAGGGTAGAGCTTCCCCGGGGCCAGTCCAGGTCCGCCGTAGACGCTTACTCCCGGAATCAACTTTCCGTTGCCAAGCCTCACGTTGGCGGGGAAATCGCGATCCATTGTTCCGGCGCCGACGGTAGTGACCCAGGGAGCGACGTTGGTGACGGTGAGTGCTGCCGGGGCCCATTGCCATTGAGGGTGGAACGAATATTGCTGGTCCAGTTCTGGCGCTGATATGATGAACGAGGGCAGTAAAGTAATGAAGATTAACTGATTGAGTGGTTATTGACAGCCGATCAGTCGGCGACGGCGGCGTCAAACGCAGCGAGAATGTCGGAGTCGGCAGCCGGCATTCCAGCAAACCTTGTAAGCGGCTGAATGAGCTTTCTGGGAGCCATCCCCGCCATGACGCCGCGGGTTATGTAGCCGAGAGTGGAGGCTGGAAACACATACCTCCAGCGGCGACTGATGCAGTATGGGGTGCCGTGGCCGTCGGAATCCCGCGCCGCGACCGGTACTCCAACGATTCGTTCATTCCATTCGTAGCCTGCGTTCTGCCACAGAACCTTACGCCCGATCGACCTCCGTTGGCAGCAGAAGACGCGCAAATTCATTTCCAGCCACATCACGCCTCCCCACTTCGCCGAAACAGACCCAAGTCCCTGTCATTGAAACCCGCCTTCCGCTGATCCTAGGGATCACAACTCCGATCAACAGATCGGACCCGCAATCAATTCTTCCAACAACCAGCACTCATCCGTCGTCTTCAACCTTGCAACTGGTGGAGACTGTGGTCTGTGGTAATCTTGACTTGTTAGATTGAATCTTAACAACTGAGACACTTGAGCTAGCGAGCCCAAGAAGTTTACTGAAACCCACAAAGAGAGTAACAGTAGGTAGGAGAATCCTACTAGTTTGCATGAGAATCTTCGTTTATTTGTATGATGGAGGATAAGGATCTGAGGGACAGAATCGTACCAGTGCTTGTGGGTCGGGAAAACAGAGGGCTTCATGTCGTGTTGGACGAAGACACAAAGTCTGTAAAGAGAGAGAGAGGCTGAGGCTGAGGTTGAAGCTGAAGCTGAGAAGAAGAGAAGAAAGGAGATAAGAAGAAGATTAGAGACGGCCATTAGAGCTTAGAGGGAGGAGCTTAGAGGGAGGGTGAGGCTTTAAAGGAAGAGAAAGACGTGTGGCCACAGTTGGAGCAGAGAGTAGCAGTAGTACAGTTAAAGCTTTATTTTAAAAATCTCCTTCCTCTGTGTTTTTTTTTTTTCTTTTTTCAAATCTGAATTATATATTAGTTTCTTTCTTTTTCAACTGCATGGACTTTCCCATTTTCTTCTTCTTCTTTTTCCTTTTTCTTTTCTTTTTCTTGCCCCCACCCACCATACTAATATCCCTTTCCATCATTCTCCATCCTTGCGGAGGACAAGTTTTTTTAGCCCTTACAACTTGTGGCTGCAAAGTCTATAGGCTTTCATCCCTTTCTCATTTTAAGTATAAATATAAATATCAACCCTTTTCGCCTTTGGGTTTGTTTTCTAACTGTCACTGTTTCAAGTTCTCTCATAGCTTATTTGATTTCCAATGGTTACAATTTCAAGTTGTTTGAGTCTCATAAGATTAGTTGAGGTTAAGGATATAAACAAGTCAAACCATTTTTAAGTTATTAGACTTTGAATACTATAATTTGATACGAGCTAATCAAGCTTGGGCTCAGCCAGTAATTATCGAATCGAAGCCAAGATCATAATACTGACTCAAGCTGTTCGTGAGTTTCATCAAGTTTTATTATTTTATTAATCTAATCGAACTTGAGTCGATTTTGAATTGAGTTCAAGTATAATTATTTGTTAATTTTTAATTGATTTAAGTTTTATTGAGTCCAGTTTTAAACATCTAAAAAAACTCGATCGAGTTCGAGTTTTTTAATCGAGTCAAGATCGAGCTTAACTTTGTACTGATTTGACTTGATTACACCCCTAATTAAGGTGTAAGCAAACTAATCTAAACACCTATATATATATATATATATATATATATATATATATATATATATATATATATATATATATATATATATATATATATATATATATATATTAATATGAGACTATAAGGTGTTTTGAGCATACCCGTATACATACGAAATGCCAAGCAAGTCTGGCATCATAACCAAACTATTTCTCATACAAACCAAGAGATTTATAAGAAAGATCCACAAAGAGCTGAAATTTAAAATGGGGGGAGCCAAAGCCATTTTACCGCTTTCTGACAAAAACCAAATTTCCAAAGAGCCACCAAAGCCGGAGCCAAAATTTGGAGGATATACAAAGATCAAATAAAATCATCGAATATACTGATCACTGTTATCACCAAATGTGTGAAAAACCCATTGATACCTCGAATTCTAGCCGTTGAAGCAAAAACGAGGCTCAAAAATCCAAATCCACAAAAGGTAAGAAATCTCCAAAACAGAATCACTACGTAAAATCAAATAAACTAAAATTAATCTGGAACGTGATTTGAACTCCCAATCTGATACAAATTTATTTTATAAATAAGAAAAAAACCCACATTCCATACACCGGATTCCGTGAACTCGACGAAGAAGAAGTTGCGGAAGCAAGAGCGACTCGCGCCGCCGTCGTCGTCCAAATCTCACCTGGCCAGCCGGCGCCATCTCCGACCCAGTGACCTTCACTATTTCGGTACCATGGGCTCCCACGCTGCATGTTGTCTTCCTTCCCGCGCCGACACCCCTCGCCGCAGATCCCCCCTCCCCGAGCGCCCGGACCTCCCTTCCCCATCCCCAGTCGCCGATCCCCTCTCCCCGTCCGCTACCGATCACCCCGCCAGATCCCCTCCCCAGCGCCGATCTCCCTTCCCCATCCCCCGCCGCGCCTGGCCGATCCCCTCCCGCGCCAATGCCGGGACACCGCCCTGATCCCATCTCGCGATCACCCCATCTCTACTGGACGCGGAAGCCCTCCCCACCCCCAACAAACACTCGCTTTTATTTTACAAAACGAAATGAAAAATCGCTCGTATCTTATTTTAAATTTTTTTTTTAAATACTTTAAAATACGACTAAAAAATAACATTTTTACTTTATATAAATTAATTCTATTTTTTATTAGCCTACAAATATTTTAATTAACTTAATTATTTTCAAAAATAATATTATAAATAAAATATTATTAATAAATACAAAAACCATAAATCATATTTTTGTGCATAATTTAGAAATCCAAATCTTTTACTGGAGCACACAATTAATTTATTTTATTAGCCTACAAATATTTTTTTCTATTAACTTCTAATTATTATAAAATTATTTAAACCATAAATAAAATTGATGTGAATTTTCAATTCTAATTATTTTTTTGTGAATTTCTTTTCCACCTTAAAGATACCAATATTTAATTTAATTTTGATTTTGTAGGCGTAACTGCATTCTCCAATACGGCTGAAGTGGCAAAGCTTTCTTAATCGATAAGACGTAAGATCGGTAGTATATCTTGGTTGACCATAACTCCAAGATCCGGATCTGGGACGCGCCAATGCCAAAGCTTTTATCGGTTACGACTAAGTTTTTTGGAGCACTAATGTCAGAGCACCCACTACGATTTTTATGTCTCGCATAAACCGACATAAAACCGACATTATTGTACAAATGGCGTGGGATACCTTTACGTATCGCAAATAGGCCGCAAAGTGAGTCGAACATCACCGACGAGGTCGCTTATCTATTGTTATAATTTCAGATAACAATTATTTAAACCATAATTTTATTTTTATCTAATTTTATTTTTCTTCAAATGTGATGCAAGCTTGGTGAATATGTTCCATGTGGTTAGGAGTCCGTGGATTTATGATCATTGTCGGGAGGTGCTTTAAATATCGCGATAAGCGGATGATTATACCGCAGTCGAATTCTGCACTTGCACTCGTTTACGAGGAAACCCATGAAACACATGTATCTTCGACTTGATCAAGATCCATATAAAGAACGCACATTTAGCTCTCCACAAAGAGACCCTCGAAGGAAAGCAAACAAAGAAAGGCATGTAAAAGTATGCTAGTCCACTGTATACTAGTAATTTATTTCAGACACGATTCAAGGAATTATCCGGGCAGAGAGGAAAAGAGAAAGAATTTTTGGCGAGAAAGAAACTCAATTAACTACGAAAGTAAGTCGACAGGTGGAGATGCGCACTGTAGACGCAAGACGTGTCAAGATAGAAGCCAGTATAAAATTTAATGCCCACTTGATGCCATTATGAAAAGATTATCTCACATATGTCTGTTCAACAAATACATTATTATTGTCAACTCACAAGACGTATCATAAGATAAATCTAAAAACAAAAAGAATTTAACTTTACTTATTTCCCCATCATTAGCTTTATAGATATTTAATGTATTGAAATACTTCTTGAATGAATATTGTTTAGGTCCCAAGTGTACTTTAACAGTTATAAATGACAAGATGTCACTGCACCTAAATCAATTCATTCAAACAACATAAATATAATAAGGCTATACATAGCAAAACATAATATCAAAATAAAATTTTACTGATAACTGTCCCGTACGGTCCAATGGTATGACGATCGTCGCTCGGAGGCACAGGGCAACCAACCGAACCGATTATTTAATGATAAATCGATCAGCGCTATTCGCCTCAGGATATCAACGCATCGTTCCTAACGCGAGTCATAGTCCTCACGCGTCACAGAACATTCAATGTTTCGTTAAACATCAACCCCACGATCCAATCATTACGTTTATAATACACACGCCAATAGCTCTGGCTCAGATGTTGACCAATGCCCAACGATACAATCCAGCTCAAGCACCCTCAAAACGTTTCGTCAAGATCCTTCATAACCCATGTTTTATTTTCATGAAAGAATCAGGAGTCAAATCTTGAGGATGTAACTGATCAACACTGAAATGCTCATTGATATAGATACTGTCTCCACATGATAAGATCCTGATATTTAATTGGTTTGCTCATTGATAGATAATCCCACAGGGGCCATAGATCCTTCTCAAGTTAAAGAAAAGGAGATTGATGGCCACATATATTGATCGTCATTGAAATGATCCGGCATGCCAAGATGTCGAGATCCATGTTGAGATTGACGTACGGAGAGCACGATATCGGTCACACGGATACGGTCGTGATAAGGTATTCCCGCGATATGCTATCGTAAGGACAGTTTCTTCACTCCCACCACAATTCAACCCCAGAAGATTATTCAGAGTCACGGTCGATTAGTTTAACAATCCAACGAGCCCACAATTGTCATATCTCAGATATTCGAAAAGTTCAAAATTTTTACCACTCATATTCGCTGACACACCACACATACTTCACCCCAATGATATCATCGATCGACCCACAGACATATCATGCAACGCATGCAACGTTTATTTTTCGGTTTCTCACTTATAAACTGATCAGCAGCATTTCTTCTTGCACTAATAATGAACATACTGTCAGAATAAGATAAAACCGGCGATAAAATACTTACCCACTAGAGACTAAAACTGCCCATGCAATAATGCTCGCCAGACCTGATTCCCACCCAAGTAATCACATATAGGAAGTAATGGTAGAACTGTCACTGCAGACTCCCTGACTACTATTATTCTTGACCCACCACTGATCACAAACCGCATATTCTCATGAGTGCTGTCTCCTCAACCTCTGAGTACGTCGCTGAATCAAAGTTTCTTTCTCATCCCAAGAAGATCAATCATTCAATGACGATTTAACAAAGCCATCATTTTTTGAGGAGAGCGGAGCAACGGAAAACCAAGACGCGTAACCTGTGTTATCATCACACTCAATTTATGTATGTTTTTGAGATCAGATCGTGAACCGGAAACCATATTACAACAGCTTAGCGATTCGATGCTCAACGACTACTATATCGGGCATCAAATTTTTATCACTTTTACAACCCCGATGTGATTTGACAAGTCAATGAACGGATATATTGGAGACCGGCTTTATCAGCTTTTTGCAACCCCGATGTGATTTGACAAGTCAATACACTACTATGTCGTACCAGCCTTTATCGCCTTTACAACCCCGATGTGATTTTACAAGTCACCCAGTTGATAAGGCAAATCATCCTAAACCTAATGCAACTTTTAGAACTCCAATGTGTACCGCAAATCACTGGATCGGTAAAATCATTCAACCCGATGTTATGTTTTTTAACCTCACGTGATTTGACAAGTCAATGAATGACATGCCTAAAAGCTCAAGCATTTATCGCTTTTTCCAACGCTTTAAAACTGTGATCGACGACCAACCTAAAAGCTACCTGCGCTCACGGTTCATCACGGACGCATGGCCGAACTCGTTGAACCACGCTGAACCAGTTGACGCCATAAATATTAAATTATATTTCTTTAAATATGTAATTATATTTAAATATATAATTTAATATTTATAATGTTATTTATTCATTTTTATATATTTTAAAATATTAATATATGATTTGAGACATCAACAAAATATTTATCAACTACATTTGATCATATTTTCTTATTAATCCAACACATTGTTTTTTTTCCCTATAGTTGATAAATTATTTATTTTTCTTTATTTTTTATGTTAACTACACTAATTTAAAAATATTTAAATTGGAGCATGAATATACTTAATAAATATTTTATAGCTGCTGTTATATAAATGAACAAGCGACATGATGAATACAGTTAAAATCCAGCAGAAATTGGAACATTTAATAATAAAATTTAGACGTTCGTTCCGCTTCTGCATTTTATTAATAAAAATTTTAAATGCAAACTAAAAAACATTTTTATGAGCCAAAATTCGAAGCCGTGATGTCATGTTCGCTTAACTCATTTTATATCATTTAAATAACGACAGAAATTTCTATCACAAATTATAATTGTATTTTCAAGGCTTCAAATACTCCATATTTATTTGATGAATTTTAAGTCTAACTATGTATACATTAGCAGAATGAATCTACTAATATTTATATGTATACAGTGAATGAATCTGTCTATTTTAATTCCTAGGAAGGAATGGACAAAACCATAGTCAGCATATCAAACATTATGTTTATATGTATATACTCCTAAAACCAATGTCTTTGCATAGTTTTTGAATTGAGAATCTGACATGATATTAAAAAAAAAAAAAAAAAGATAAATAAACCATAAAAACAGCTTTGGGCCTTGTGGACCCCACAGGATTCTGTTTATGTTGGGTTTGGACTTTTGTCGTCATACTAAGACTTTCTCTACAGAAGAAGAATCAATCACCCCCACGTGTTAACAACACCCACGGGTGTCATACACCCACCATGCTACCATTCACATCATTCTAGGAGAAAATGGAGAATCACTACTCCTTACACACGTGGGGCCCCAGTATTAAAACAGCACAATTTTTCATGCACCCATTTTCTAAAAGTCAGGGTCTGGGACATTCCCCGATAATCCAATCCAATCCAGTACCTCTTTAATATGGGCCTTGGGGGGGTGCAAAATGACCTTCTTTTAAAACACAAACATTGATTTTAGGTCTCCTCCCAAATTATTATTCAATCAAGCACCGTAATTAGCATTAGCCCAAGAGACATATGCCTCCCTCAATTTCTTTCTGCACAAAAATTCTCATTTGATGTTTGTTGGACTTGAACCCTCAGCCCTTAATTATGCTTCTCCTGCATCAATAAAATCTTATATCATTAGATTGTCATTCAAAATCTATCAATATATGTTCCTATTCAACTAAATTTTTAGGTCCCTTAGTGTCTCTTTGATGCTACATAGGAAAATAGTTTTTTTTTTTCTAATATAAATTAAAAATCTTAGTTTCCAACCACAATTTTATTTTTATGTTAAAGCACACTGGGTAATTACGAGCTTTATTAAAAAAAATAAAATCATAATTAATAACTACGATTTAAAGGGCTACATTGAACATATGTTTATAAAAAAAATTAAAAGTAACATTTTTTTTCAAAACTAAAGCTATTTTGACCTAAAACTCCTATAATATACTAAAATATCTCTACTATTATTACCTTGAATATTTGTTTCTCATTAGGATTTAAGTTATATTGTAAGGTTTTGTTTATTAGATTTGTAGTGATAATGGGGTAATTAGAATTCGGTGATGGTGGGTGTTACTGGGGTCTCACATGTTGGGACTGAATTTTTTTTTTGTTTGTTGTGGTTTTATTTGACTCGTCTCCTTTCTAAGTGCCCATTGTAATGAGAGTAATTCCCTGGTGAGTCCTATTAATATATCCATGGAAATGTCAAGAAGTTGGCCCTTAATTGAAGGAGACAAGGGTGTTAGGTGGCTTCACCCATGTGGGTAGTGGATTCATTTTGGATGATTTTGTGTAAATTGAACTTCTTCATTAGAGGCACTAGATTTTTAGAGGCTTTTTGGTTACAAAAACTTTTTTTTGTTCCGAAGAGCAAAAAGAACATGTTTTGTTTGTTTGTATTTTTTTTTTTTTCTGAAAAACACTAAATCTGTAAATAATATGTAGAAATCTGCAGATCATATTAGCGCTTTTGTAAACTATTACTGCTATCAGCCTTTAAAAAACAAGAACCAACAGACTTTTGAAACAGAACACCTCGAAATATATCCCAAATTTCTGCTTTCAACGATTTGAGTGATTTCAGGAAGATAATTAATCGCTTCTCAATTATTCTGCATTGTCGGTAAGATTTCAAACTGAATTATACAAGCATACGCGTAGTGCCGAATTGGCCAAAACGATACACAAAAGTTTCATAATATAGCAAGATAATATGCCATTATAAATAACATAAGTTCAAAGGCGGTAAAAAAGAATGAATTATAAATTGTGCCGCAATAAACGAAAATTAAAAGCAAATGGGATAAGACCAAATTGGTCTCCCATTTTGGGAAGGCCATTTCAAGAAGAGAGAAAAGAAGAAGAGAAGAAGTAGAGGAAGAAGAAGAAGAAGAAGAGGAAAGGTATGGAATACTATGGGTTTGTATAGAAACTATTTGTGTTTTGTATGGATTTTTGGACTCCATTTCTAGGGTTTAGTTAGGAATTCATCATAACCCTAGATTTGTTGAAAGTTGGATTAGTAAAACCTTAGTTTGTATAAGATGAGTATGAAATCCTCCCTTGAGTGCGAATTTTATTTTACGATGTATGCATACTGTTAGCGTTAGAAGTTAACCTAACTTCCAAGTATTTGAGTTTGGGCTTGAAACCTAATTGATCTCTATGTTTGCTCTTAATATACGAACCATTTCCGAGCTGTTTCCAATGGGTTGCTAGATTATTTTCAGTTTTTGGTTGGATTTCTCGAAAACGGACGGTAAATCTCAAGAATTCCGTCAATTTTCGTGGTCCTAAACCGCGACGTAGTGATCCACGTAACAACGCAGCCCACGCTGGCACTGGAGACATTCCACGTCACTTGCGTGGCCTAGAGGGGTCATAAGTTTCCCTGAGTACGCCATATGTGAGCAAAGCCACGTCACGCGTAGCCACTGCTCACAAAAAGATGTACTCTCGTGCTTTGCTTTACTATTTTTCCGCGTTCGAGGATCTTGTCTATTTATTTAATGTATGACCCTATAAGTGTATGAAAGTGTATATTCATGTTTGTTTGTGCGTATGTAGTAATTAGACCGCACTCCTCACGCCTCTAATAGTTTGTCGTTGGCAAACTTAATGTCTTGCCCATGTGATGAGATCATAAGTTCCGAAACGCATGTAATTGTAGGACTACATAAGACAGGATATTGAATGACATGACACCTATGTTACGTGTGCAGACACGTATAGTAATTTCCGTTCTAATTAGTGTGACTTGCACTCTCCGACCATGTTTCTAAGACATTTAGTACTTCTAAGACTTAATTAGTGTGTATGACATACTGATCAGAGCTGCAAGATGTTTAAGACTTCCTAAGATTTCAATAGTGTGACGACACTCGTTAGTGCTCTCGATATTCCCGCCTCTCAGGCTATGGAACCTTAGTACTATACCGCATATCTGTGTACTTATCAAGCATTGCAGTCCTTACTCATTTCTTATTACTTGTCTATATGAAGTAAATTTATAATGATAAGAGTCTCATTCGAATGTACCTACGGTACCTTCAGATGCTATAAGCTCAGAGGTACCTACTGCACCCCAGACAAAGATAAAGTTCTCTATAATCTATTTTAACCTTAAACAAGGCTAACTGCTATAAGCGCCAAGTATGTGTATGTTTGTTATATGAATTCATGAAAGATTATGATATCTCGCGCATCGTATCTCCTAAGTATCGTTATATGCTTACCTGTGAAAAGAGCATTAATGCATCCAGATACATAAGTCATATGTTTCACTAAGCGTTGCTTGGCGACGAGTTTTAATCCGTAAGTGATATGAGATGTCTCACATCTCCTGATACCGGGCTTGGGCCAAAAGACACTCAGAGGGGTCCATCACCCGTAGGTTTTACGCTCCGATTATGTAAATGTAAATGTGCCGCTTTGTATGCCGTATATGTAAATGGACCTACGTACTATATATGTCGACACTGTGAAACACCATTACAGTGGTAGTTTTATTTTCAGATTGGTCTACGATATTTGATTCAGCTTATAAGACTTCAAAAACACCAATGTCCGAAAAAAATAAGTAAAGAAATACTTGGGCTTTCACACCCTTTTCATCCGCCTAGACGAGGGTTGGGGGTGTGACACTTAAGGTCAAGTTTGGTTCATGTTTTTGAAAACCATCTTTGAGAATAGTTTTAAAAACATAAAGAACAACCATTTTATGTTATTTGAAAACCGTTTTATGTTATCTAAATTTAATATTTTTTATGTTTTCTATGTTTTTTCGTAATAAAAACATTAAACCAACGCTGCTTCTTCTTATCGGTTTTTGTTTTTTAACAAAAACAATTTTAAAAACGCACCTTAAAGCCTGCTTTGGTTCTTGTTTTTAAATACAGCACACTCATTTCATGCTTCTAAAAAACTGTTCTTGTTTTCCTGAATTTAACATTTTTTGTGTTTTTTATGTTTTTCATAATAAAAAAAACTATGAAACAAACTTATTCTCCATAATTTCCTTTTTCTTCTTATTTTTTAGAACAAAAAGTAGTTTTCAGAAATAAAAGAAGCCTTAGTTTTCAATTTTGATTCTCCATTTATGGTACCAAATTTAAATTTCTTAGTGACCCACTAGAAAGGCTTCATTTATGAAGCAATATGGCGGTGTGTGGGTAGATAAAAATTTGGAAGAGAGATGAATATCTATATCTACCAAAAGGACTACCCATCAATGTCTGCACATGCATAAATGAAGTACATGTGCTGATTCTCCATTGTTTTTACTTTGATTGTGCAGAGACATGACCATCAATCAGTCACTCACTGTAAGAAAACTCTACTACTTTGTGGTTCAAAATCATCCTTTTATAAGAAAAACTATTTATTTTGTGGTAACTTTTTAAGTGTCGTTAGATTTTTAAATTTTAATTTAAAATTCATAGTTAGAAATCATGGATTCATTTTGGGACTAAAATCACTGCTTGTAATTGTGGATTTAGTTGAAAAATAAAACCGTGGTATTTAACTATAGCTTTAGGTTAAAAATAAAGTCTCAATTTCTAACTACGCTTTTAATTTGTATTAAAAAATATTAAAAAAAAAATCGAATATCTTTTCTATGTCACATACAATGGCTATATTGAATAATAATTTTAGTAACGACCTAATATATATATATATATATATATATATATATATATATATATATATATATATATAGAATAAAAGGTCTATTTTGACCTCAAACTCAAAGTCTACCTAGGATAATGAGCATTGTGCAAATGGCTGCATTTGGTATCAATGAATCGAAGGTCTGAGTTGGGACTGAACTGTGCTCAATGGTGCTTTGTGCGCATGGCTTGGGGACAGTTGTCAATCATCTACTAACCATCATTGTGAATTTGGAGGGTAAAAATGGGTGGGGGTGGGGGTGGTGGTGGTGGGTCATGGGAGTAGAAAGAAAGAACAGCTAACCTAGCTAGCTGGCCATGCATGATTCAATCATGAGGTTTGTTTTTTGAACTTTGAATTGATGGTGGTCTTCTGGTGAGAGACTTTGATCCTTTCTTTTTAGTCTTACATCATAAATGTAGATATCAACCCACCACCATTGGTGGGGGACACCCTTAAAATGGACACAAATTCTCCATGCAGGCATCTTATTTCTTGGGTTTCTGATGCCTACAAAGATTGCTATCACTTTGAATTTGGGAGGTATCGTAAAATAAATTGCTTTTTAAACACGATTACATTCAGGTTTGTTTTTAAACTTAAGTCAAATCTATGAGGTAAAATTGTAATCGGGAACTTTGATTTCATTTTGTGTATTAAAGTCGTACTTTAATTACTATTACATTTTTATACTAAAGCCTCACAACTGGTAATCAGCTGCTTTATTTTTCAGATCAAATCATAATCGGAACTATAGCTTCATTTTATACTAAAGTTTCGTAATTAACTACTAAGCATTTCTTATACAAGACTAAAACCATAGTTCTCGATTACAGCTTTAATACAAAAATGAAACCATAGTGTTCAACTACGGTTTTAGTATAAAAAATCAAACCGTTGTTCCTAACCATGACTTTAGTATTAAAAATGAAACCATAATTCCTTACTATAACTTTAATACAAAAAATAAAACCATAATTTCTAACTATGGTTTTACCTAACTATAGTTTTATCACTAGATTTGACATAAATTTAAAAACAAACCTAAAAGTAATCAATGTTTAAAAAACAAACCTATCTTTACATATATAATTCATTGAATTTGAAATGGACAACTTGCCTTTCATTCCCTACCACAAATGTGAGTAAAAGGGTAAAACAAGATGAATATATATATATTGAAGAGAGGACAAAGTATGGACATAAGGACCCATGGACACAGATAAAGAAGATTAAAAATGGGTTGCAGAGAGGTGGGGTCAGTACAGTCCACATGCAATTATTTGAAGCAGTCTCGTTATTACTAGTAAAGATAGAAAGAGATGGGCATATGGGGTAATGGGTTTGGTTTTAAATGAAAGCAAAACCTTTCAGATTTGGGAATACAGTGTGCTTTTCTCTTGTTCTCATCTCTTAAGATGGCTTTTGAAAGGGGAATGTCGCTTAAGGCTTTATACACTACACATTTATTATAGAACAATAAAGAAAAGAGGTTAAAGGGTTTATAAGAAAAAGAAGCTTCTTTACCATCTGCCTTCTACCATCTTCTTGATGATCCTATTCTTTTCCTCAATTATTATGGTCTATCTCTAGTGAACTTTTGATAAATCCTAGTCTAGTTTTTTCAAAAAGGAAGGGAGAGGTGATTTGCCAAAGAAAAACAATAGCCTTTTTTCTAGGGAAATGAATTTGAATTGTATGGAAGAGAAATGAGAAATTAATTGGTAACTAAGTCCCCACCCATCTAGTGGTCCATCTTTGTCGTTTCCTAGATTTTCAATGGAAAGCAATGTACCCCATGTCTACAGTTGCTTCCTTCAATCACTCTATGGCTTCAGTTTTTGTGTAGTTAAGCAGTGCAATTTGATACCTCAGAATAATCTAATAACCCATCCAAGTTTGCTGTGTGGATTTACATTGACAACTAGAAGGAATTGCACAAGCATGTATCATGTTACCGAATTGGAAATAAAAACATAAAAGATATGAAGAATAAGAAATACATGGTTCAAAACATATATAATTATGTCTTTCAGTTAAAGATATTACTTTAATCACTTAAGGTACTACTTTAGAAATACTGTATGACAGCCCAAAATTGGACGGAGTTAAAATGCTGTCAACAACACAGCACATGCAATGAAGGGGATGGCTTGTCATTTTCCATGGATTAAGGGTGGAGGGTACAGGGATGACAGACCAGGGTGAGGAGAGTCACAAGATACCTGAAAAGATGGAAAATCCCAAAACTAAATCCACATTCAGGCAGCTTTTGTCATGGGGTTTCCGGAGATGGGAACTCACAGATATCCAATCAAACAATTGATTCTCGTACAGAGAATTACAATTCAGATTTCAGAGAATTACATAGATATATATATATATATATATATATATATATGACAAAAATATAAAATATTTCAATAATTGACTTTCATTAAACTACATTAGCTATAAATGTCTATACGGAGAAATGTCTTACAATGACATTGATAAGGTAATTCCTTTCCTCCTCTTCCCGCTCCCTTGAAAACTGATCTCTGCTCTTTAAACCCCCTCACCTCACCTCTATCCCAAGAAAATTACAAAAAAAAAAAAAAAAAAACCTGGAAACCTCATTTCTCCACTTTGCTTCTCTGTGCTACTGATCTTTTTTGCTTCCCCGTTTTGTGAACCAAAATGATGGGAACATAACAATAATACATGCCAACCGCAGTGGCTGAATGGATTAACAAATTTTCTCATGTGTAAAATGTGAGAAAATTATATCTAACAGAGAGATATAGAACACACTAGCAGTCATCGGAATCTGCTAAACCTCAGGAGAAACCATTCGAGGCTTTATTCGCTTTCTTCTTAAAGTTTGTGGATGCTGCATTGTGGGCAAATGTATTTCAGCCCATCTGTTTTTGCATAATCCTGCACATCTGAACCCGAAAAAATGGTTTCCATTCATCGTAAAAACATAAATTTAAGACTACACATAACAAAATCCATTGCATGCAAACTGCTACATGGGCCAAGTTATGGGATAATCAAATGTTATCCATATCCAAAAGCTGTAGACTTCACATTACTTTCACTACTACGAGGCTATTGTTGATTATATAGGTAAATTTTTTAAATATTTGAATAAAAGACATCAAATAATGCAAGATTTGTGAATCTAACTGATCCCGTGTTTTTTTTTTTTAAATAACCCTTTTTGGACAAAAAAAAAAAAAAAAAAAATTCTATTTATTTAATGTATTTATTTATGGTTTTAAAAAGAAGGGGATTACTTTTTACAAGAAACAAAAGTATTTTTGTCAAACTCGTACCAAAAATTGATAAGGGGTCGATCAAATTTCCCGAATTGGGATTTCAAAAGGTCTTTTTTAATCAAATCACCCTATATTTTTCTTGCATTGGCACTTCGATCTTGAACTCTCAGTAAACTCCCCATCCCCGCCTCAAGGGGCAGCCCTAGAGAAGCCATAATCTCATACCTTGAAGGCCCCAAGGCCCTGCCTTCTATCACAGCCAAAGTGGGCCCATTCACCGCAAATGCCGCAGTTCACCCAGTCCCCGGCTGCACTACTGATAACAGGTAGCACACTCCATTGTCAGCGCAACGTTAATTTCACACACGCACAATATGGTTCAAATAGAAATAACGAGATGAGAAGGTATAAACCTGTGACACAACAAGCAGCATTCTCCATCTACATCGTCATGCGCCAATTCATATTCTAAAGGTAAGTTTCATAATGTCTCTTCAGTGTATTCCCGACACCTCAGGTTCAAAGCCAATCATATGAAAACATCCTAAGTTCCTGATTTCTTATCAATAGCAGAAAGAGCTCTAAAAATCCAAACATGAACATGTGAAATTTACCATTTGATCCTCAAAGTCCATACATTTCAGCAATACTACAGATAAAAAAGACGTTTTACCAACTTCATGAATAGATTGATAGTTGAATGTCCTAAAAGTACTATTGAATATGCCATCTTTACATATGAATGAAATCCAAGCTTCGTGATGATGTGGCATCTGCCCAGCTACGTTCCCTCAACCCAAAAGATCAGCCAAGCAAAGATAGAGGAGAACTTTCTGCCTTAAATTACCACCTTACATTCTCGCAAGTGGAACTGGCGTGTGGATCGTATCATTGTAATAGCAAGCATGTAACTAGGGCCTAAAGCCCTGAAAAATTAAGCTAAAGTAAGGTTTTGGTTTTATTCCCCTCTTATCGAAATATAGACACCAAATCTCTACACTATTACAGTGAGGACTTGTGCAACCCGCCAATTCCCGCAATTGCTCCACCATAGTTCTTTCAGTTGTTATATGTTTATATATATGGTTTTGACATTCACATATCAAAAACTTTTTTCAAAAGAAATGAAATTTCCTATTCAAACAAATGAATGGACTTTACAAAAATAGATAAAACCATAAATGAAAATCATCAGGCTCAGGTTGTTTAGTGTTGCAGAAATTTGAAACGCCAAAGCATACCTAAGTACTTGGAGTTAACTTGACCCAGACTAAGGAGCCACAAAAAATGCACGAGGAGGCCCCACCCCCTAAAAATGTGGAAATTTTTTGGCACAAAAAATGATATGACCGACTTTACATAAATATATATATTTTTAAAAAAAATATAACTTTAGGAAATATCTCCAAATTCAAACAATAGAGTGCAGCACAAGGGTGAGGTTAGACATACAGTCATTCTGTTAGTGCACAGTGATTACGCATCTTGGAGAACACCTGTCCTTTCCAGTTGATGCCATTGCCAACGTGAAAGCCACCTCTTGAAACCACCTAAACAAGAATCCATCAATTCCATAACACAAAATTCCTTTACAATTTGATACTGAAAAAGAAACGTATAAAACAATTGCCCACTTAGAGTTCTTCAGGCAAACAATAAGCAGGTGAACCAATCTACTAGACAAAGAGTTGCCAAAAACCTCACCTCCCTATACAAGTTGTAGAGGTCAAGACGCTTTGCATTGAGTATGGCATCAGGGAACTCAGCAAGTCCACCTTGAGGAATGAGGCGAGTGTGTCCACGAAGGATTAAAAACTGCATCACATCCTTTAGAAACTCCTCCTGCAGAACATCAAACAATGAACTGAAAATGAGTACCAGACGGGATATAGGATCTCAAATACAGATCTCTTTACCACCCAAATATTGCAAAGTGGAAGAAAAGAAGAGTTCCTATTTTCTTCATAACATGCAAAAACAGATATCTCAAATTTCTGAGAATAACCAATATCTAACACCTAAAGCTACGCAATTTGGTAGCCAGACATCGTTGAGTATAATGGTTTTGTCAAGTTAATGCACCAGAACAGACATAAAAAATTTCTGAGAAAAAAAGATTTGACACTTATCCCTGGGAATGGAAAGCATTACTCAAGACCTTCACAGGTATGAATATGATAAAAGTTACCTCGGAGCAAACCCGTATAGGGCTTCTGCCACAACCATGTTTCTTCAAAGGCAAGGGATTCAAGGAAATTATCTGCTTGGCTTGATATGAGCTTTCGGAAAATGATTTTCATGTATTGTATGAAGCTAGATCCCTACAATACTATGCTTTGTAGGGGGGGCCACAGACAAGTTAGCCTTAACTTGGCCTCCATCATGCCCATCTGCCTCAGAAGTTCCAGAAAAGGGCAGCATTTTATGGTGACGAATATGTGGAATAGGCCTCATTGCAGCAACTTTCAGTCTCTGCCGTGCAGGTAGTAAAGGCACCCTCAGACCATTCACTAATCCGGTTTTTTTGTCCTCTTTGTCTATCCTTCTAGAAGCAGCTTGATTTGCAAGCATAAGACCATTATAATGTCCAGGACTTGTTTCCTGGGATGGCTCAACTCTCTTTCTACTAGGAGGTGGTTTCAACCAGCTCGGAAGCGTGCTGGAAGTAAAATTGTTAGACTGGATAATTTTACCCTGTCTTGTACAGAAGAAAAGAAGGCGATCAGCATCATCTTTCTCAAAAGAAGCAACAGCCAATCCTTGAATACTAGCAATGCCAAGCGCAACTAAACTACGGTACGAAACATCTGGAGCAAGCTGCCTCAGAACCTGACAATGCAAACCGCCCAATCAAAACTCAATTTAAATTTAACAAATAACTGTGCTTTATGAGCCATTACATACTGAAAGGAAGAGAAACAAGGAGGAAAAGAAACATCAATTGACGGGGTCATCAGACAATCCAAACAGTCTGGATCTTTTTCCCAAGCTATTACACTTACCTACTAGTTTTTATATAAAGCACTTAATTGGTCAACATGCTTGCAGTTTAAATCCAAGTCCATCCAGATTTGGACCACCAATTAAACATCCAAAAAAGTATAGTTTGATACATTGGACATGTGGTACAGCTGAAGGAATGTGTTTTATTCCAAATGAAGTGCAACCTTCACAAGAAAATTCATAAAAATGATTCCGGTGAAACAGAGAATCCAAACAACTTAATCTAGAGAACGCTGGGGTGGCAAAGGGGTAGTGGAATGGATATAAACAAACCTGCGAAGCCCAAGCAGGAACTTTGGCAGAAACTTCAAATACTGCAGCCCCACAAGCAATTGAAGCAGACCTCCGAGGTTCGGACAAAGGTGGTTTGTTTCCCTCAGAGTATGGCAGTGCATGAACTAGTTGATTCTTTTCAGTGACTTCCTTCTTTATATTATTCTCCAAGAGCTGAAAATGAAAGAGTTATCAATAACTGTCCACCAAATACAAAACCACAACCTGAGACAAGTAACTATTCGTTACCTGATCATCAAAGCAAGTTTGTGCACTACCCGAGACCAGAAGCGAGATATGAGCTGAACTACAGGTTGATAAATCACATCGCATAGTCACAACACCACGAGAAAATGTCCCTGCCTGAAGAGGTGCTGGAGGGGCACTGAACCACATTAAAAACAGCATAAAACAAACCCTGCTAGTCTTGCCTATATACACTCACAAACATTTGTAAAGCAGAATTGGCTTAAAAATATTAGTACTTAAATAATAATAGATTATAATACTCAAGACTTCAAAAGTAATTAAAGTGACACATGGTAAACGATATATATATATATATATATATATATATATATATATATATATATATATATGTGTGTGAGTGGTGTGTATACAATCTTATGAGAAAAAGCATATGGTATTCTTTTCCTCCCTATTGTATATGGTGCTTATATCAAGTTGATAAGAAATTCTATCCTATAGACATCAAAAATCTAACTGATTTTGAAAAATTATATAATTAGGGCTCTAAGTTGTAACATACCTAACTCTGTTATGAAGTTTGGTTCCCACGTATCTGAGACAGCACAAAGAATATGAAAGAACAAATCAGAAACCTCTTACAAAAATTCATCCTAAGGATAACTCCACAGGGGCAAGCAGCACATATTATGGTTTATGTTTAAAAACAAAACAAAACAAAAGAAGAATTAGAGAAAGGAAAGAATATCAGGACATTCATCCACAGATGGCCATGCTTTCATCAAAGGCAACCATCTCTATGAAAAATATCATTACACTAGAGGGAAGGGCAAGTGTTCATCCTCCACTAGATAGGCTTATAAATAAATCAAGAACAACTTTAAATTTAAGGTATAAATGCAATCATGTCCATCATACTCACTTCAATGCTCAGGAGGGCATTGAGACCATCTTCTAAAGATTCTAATAAGCATGAATCCTGAAAAAATAAAAGAAAATCAATCCAAAAGCAATAATATATGAAACAAATAAACAGATACATACATGAGTTGCAGGTGCACAAACACAAGAAAATAGATATTCTTTCCGACGTACCAATGCGCATGGCTCCCCACAAACAAGAAACCTAATGCCCACATCATCATCATATATCTTTATAGCAGGAAGAGTGCCCAGGGAGCCTTCTTCATCTTCCCCAGCATCTACCTCAGGGGGAGGAACATCAATTGTTGCAGGGTCCCCAAGAAGGCGTGGACCCAACTTACCACTAACTTTGTGGGTGCTAGCTGGAAGAACATGGTTGTTGCGAACACAATAAAGTCTAAAGGATGCATGTGCAAGTTGGAAAGCATCCCATGTATGAGCAGATGAACTGCAATCAGAAAAGAGAGTAACACATAACTATGACTTTGTTAAAGCACTTCTCTTAATCTTCTGATTAGAAAAGTCAAAGAAGCAAACGTAGCTGACAAGATATCCTCAATTCCTGTTTAGTAAACAGGTTAAAAACAGACAGGTTGGCTTCTCAAGATTCAAACTGAGAATTAGTTTTTTTTCAATCTATATTTGTCCTGATAGATTTCTTATATTTTGAGTCCAATGGGACTTTCAGTGGTCACCAGAGATGGATAAACCCATTGCATAATCTTGTCATTCATGTAACTTATCATCAGATAGAGATACTATGGTATAGCTCAATACTGGAAAATTATATCTCTCCTCTATATATGCACTATCACATGTTTATTCATCAAGAGATTATACAGTCAATGACCCAACAAAATTGTTCACGTATCTTCAATACTTAATGAATGAACTCTGAAACAGCATTTGACATTTTCATTTGTTCAATCTTTATTTGCTTGGTTTCATAAGTAGATGGGTTCAATAATGCTGCTTATTCAGATCAAGGGGATGAATTTGACTTATCATTACATACTCCTCATGCACAGGCTTGTGCCCTTCTTTTTGCAATAGACATAGAAAATAAAAATAAAAAACTGGTCGTTGCAGTTTTTTCCTATGATACATCTCTATGATTAAAAGTGGAGCGTACACAGTACACCATGGCAATGTGAGGAGACAGTTTGCTTATTGTTTACTTACAAGTAAATAACAGCATACCTCTGTACCACTGAAAAATAATGTGACATGAAAATGGCAAGCAGTATGATGCAAAATGCATGCTTCCAATATATCACATATGGGATTCCTGCACGATGGAAATATCTTGATTTTAACCTTTTTCCATTAAGAGAAGATATTCAGAAATGATAATGCAAGCTTCAAGCACTCAACTTAAAAACTAAATTCAAATGGCCATCCAAATCTTTATGATAACCATCTGAAAGACGGTAAACCATTGAGATCATAATCACCTTAGAGTGAAGACTCATACATTTATCCCCATTTGATCTTAAGATATTCTTGACACTGAGTAATATCGGAATATGAATAATTAATATGATGCACCAATAACCCATCAACCCACATTATTTTTAATAGTTAGAAGATAATCCGATTGAGTATAGCATTTGATCAGAGGCATACATCTCTGCACTAGACATCTCAACACCTCCCCACACTAGAGACCCAACTTCATCATTCTGAAGCTGTTCTCCTTGAAAGTACACCAAATTTGGCTGAACTGATTCAAAAACCCTACGAAACTCATCAGGGCTCGGACTGGTCAGTGTTTGAACCTGCACATAGAGATAGGAGAAAACAATGAGATGTCCAGTGAAATACAAATTATGTGTGATACATTTTCAATTTAAACTGCACAAAAGAATGAAGACAGATTTTGCACCTCCAATCGTCCTTGACGAAACAATGTCTGGGGAAAGGGTATCTTGGTTAATGTCGACGCCATGCTCCCTGTTTACATTCAGAAATTTTCCCACATGTGACTGCAAGGAGACCACAAGTGTGATTTGAAATTCCTTGAGCATGCAACATCTTTACTTATGGAGTTTCCCTGGAAACCAGACAGGACATTAAATTTCCTTTGTAGAAGATTCTCCCAGAAGAGTTAGAACCCCAAAACCTGATTCCTCATCCACTGAATTAAAATCCGGGCAAAAGCCCCATACTACCAAACGGAGAAAGGGGACGAACTAGTCTCCCGAAGAAATTGAACCAATCCTCAGAACTTGCCCTAGAACCCAACCAACCGATTCCGACAAAGCCCCAACTGCAAATCCAGAATCCAAAACCCGCACTTTCGGACCGGAATCAAGAGAGATGCGAACAACCTAGAAATCCAAGCTCATAAACAGCCGAAATCAGGAAAAAAATCACCCTACCCAGATCAACAACACGAGGAAATCAAGAAACAGAGAAGCAGACATGAAAAATTGAAGACCTAGAAGAGAAATCCATGAAAACTTACCAAACCTTGTGAGGAAACAGAGAAATTCCTGCAACCCAGATGAAGAAACAGAGAAATCTGACGACCCTTATGTGGAAACTTGGCGTGTAGCTCCTAAATCACGAACAGGAGACACTAGAAATAGTTGTAAAGTAACAAAAGGAAACCCTAGGCATTAAAAATCACAAAACCCAAAAAAAAAAAAAATTAAAAAGAAAAACAAAAAAAAAACACCCCTCCGAATAAGAAGAATCTCTCTATTTATCTCATTATATCCACGGTATCAACACAAAAATCAACTACGCCAAAAAAATAAAAATAAAAATAAATTATATTCTCAATTGTCAAATAAAGTTGTCAGTTTTGGTGCAGTCACAAACACATACCCACATATCCAACCTCAGGTCAAACAAACCAATACATCGATAGAAATAAAAGTAGAGATGATAATTAAAAGCCTTTTGACGATCTGATAAAAGCAACGAAAACATATTTGAAAAACAAACCCAATAAATAAATCCAAATTGGAAGATAAAATATATGAGTATATTAATTAAATCGAAACAATAATGAGTGCTAAAATCCATAACAAGAAGACTTTTCACTAAGTTTGAATGGGTGCCCACAAGATTCGGATATAGAAAACCTTATATTGTTGTCGTGCTCCAAAAGATATATCAATCATCATAGAATCCCAAAACAAAAACAAAAGTCCCCATTTTTTTTTCTTTCATTTTTCCTTTCCATGAATATGATTCCCTCCTTCCATCCTCGTTTCTCTGTACTTCTGAAGACTTTTCAGAGAAAAATCTTTAATGCTCCCTCCCTCTCTTCCAGAATTTGGATTTTTCAGATTTTTTTTTTTTTTTTTATAGAGAAAAATTAAAATGTTCCATTATTATTTATCATGGACTGTGATTAAGGTGATGATCCAGTGGTAGATTTCTCCATCATGTTAAGTAAGATAACGATGACAAGCTAAACCCCACATGTTTTCTTCATAGAATATATTCTGAAAGTGATAAAAAATTTCTTTAAAAGTTGTAATAAATGATACGTTTTCCCATTCTGAATTTGGGAAAAAAACATAGATACTTAAAAAAAAAATTGTCTTGAGGTCCTTAAAAATTAAAATAAATAAATAAATACATAAGCAAATAAAGAGGTGGAAAATTACCAAATCATCTTCTCCACTAACGACCCAAAACATTGAATTTCCAGAAATTGATAGTGAGGACTGCAATGCACTACTATCTCCCTGTTTGTCTGATTCATCTCTAACTCTGTCAAGATAATGATCACACATGTTTGTCTGGCAATCTTTGTGTTACATGTTTAATATATATTACAGTCAATTGTTTCCTTTAATTCACCCACTTATATATGTTTCTGAAACTGAAAATAGATATTGACCTTAACTGGAGAGTCAAAGTCCATGAGGAAGATTGACCTGGATGATTTTGAATATTTGAATGATACTTCAAGATGATGTTTACTTAATCAACAATAAAGCTGTAAATATCCAGCAAGTAATTACACAATCATCTCGGAATAGATTAGAAAAACTAAAAAAAATGGTTTGTAATCTGATTCATCATCAGGTGATCACACAAAATATAGAATAAGGATCCTACAACGATGAGTTTCAAACTTACTCACCATTTCATCTCCACATTGATACTATTCCTGACCTGAAAAAGAAAACTGAGGAAATATGAAAACCAAGAGAGATTTAATAATGATTTTTATACAGATTTATTTCTCTCACGCTTGATATCCTGAGATGCACAGGATCCACAGTCACTGATCAGCAGGATCGGCAATGCCGCAAAGATGCCAGAAGATTTTTCCTGTAGAAGATCATATTTCTTCTTTCTATCCAATATTATCTAGTTCACCTGACTCTTACACAAAAGTCATCATCGCTGCAATTAATACTGATTCACACAGGAAACACCCACGAGAAGATAATACGGTGAGTCATTTAGTACTGGTCACCCAAATTCCTGAACCTCTTTCGTGAGATAATTTGGTGAGATATAATCTGATAATACCCTCATGTGATGGCACTTTATCGCGGAAGCTAAATCTGCCGTGAGAGACGATATGACGGAGAAAGCAATCGGGAAAAGTGAGCTGGTGAGAAGGTTGGAACCCCATCTGCACAAATATTTATGACATGTTTGATCTGTCTGGGGAAGCCATATGATTTAATCCATACAGATTAAAATAGAGCTCCTCCTGAAGCTCAATGAAGTGAAGTTAAGCCCTCTGCCCTCATGTGCCCCTCTTCCTAATTCAGGTCATGGCTGATCTCATGGAGGAGATGAGATTTGAGAAAGAAAGATTTGGATTTGTAGACTGAAGGAGAAGGTGATAATTAATGACAGAGAGATAAGAGAGAGAGAGAGTGAGAAAAACTGGAGTCCACACAGCTCCAACAATGCCAAGAATGGTAGTATGTGTGGGCATCGGCAATCTACATGTATAAATTCCCGAAATTAATATTATATGCACCAGAGATGGTGATGAGAAACGGGAATGAGAGAGAAAAAGTGAGATGTTGGAAAAGTTAAAAAACAGGGTCAGATCTCTAATCTAAATTATGTTGTCGATGTATTATAAATCCTTTCCATTTTTATGAATCTTACTGAGTTAAAATGGTGGGACTCCATTAATCCTTTGTTAAAAAATGGTGAAGAGGAACATAAAAACGTGGAAACAAAAAGCAAATCATTTAATAAAATTAGCAATGATATGAGGGCAATGTGCATGACTGTGGTGAGTAATCTGTCCAAGTTCTATGCCCTCTTCTTCCTCACGCAAGAGCATCGTGGAGCAAAAGCAAAAAAAAATGAGAGGTTTTAAACAAAATTTTGAGTCTAACAATGAAGTAATCTTCAAGTAAAAGATTACTTTAGGACACTGACACAATATTTGAGCAACATTAATAACTGTTTATCAAGACATTTATATACGATATAAATTTTATTTCGATAATTGTCGACATGTATTTAACGGTTACTTAACGAAATGATAGCGACAAATTATTGGCCAAGAGAACTGGTGAAATCAGGATGATTTACGATAGCTTAAAGTTTTAGACGCTTACTATCGGAAATTACACCCTTTAACTTTTAAACTAAATCTTAAAAAAATCGCTTTTCGAAAGAAATATGGGCTAGATAATCGATCTTATCAATCTTACCCCATGAGTTATGAATTTAAGGTTTGGTACCGGTTTCCTTTAAAAAAAAAACAAAACAAAAAAAAAGTTTGGTACTCAGTTCCTGTCATCATACTTCCTGGTTCAATGATTCCAAGAAAGAAATATATATATATATATATATATATATATATATATATATATATATATATATATATATATATATATTTCTATTATATCTCGTAATTACGCAGAGTATATTAACTCATATGATTAATCAAAGATATACTGAAAATTTCGGCTGTGCGAATTAACTTAACGATACAATCATTTTATACGAATATTATCGGTTTTGAGGCTAAGGAATAAGGGTCCTCATCACATTAAAAGTTATCTAATAGGTTAAAAGAATTTCATATTTATATAATATCAAGAACATCATATCCAATGAATAATAAATACGTAGACATTCTGGATCAAACGAACAAACACCCTACGAGATTAAACTGAATCCAACCCTATATCATTAAAGATCGCTTATAATACCATTTATAACGATTTACCTAACTACATAGATATCATTCATACGATTATATAATCAGATTAACGGAACTAACCCCTATATCGTGGCTTAAAAGACGCCTATGTAATACCATTTATAATGCATTTAAATTAAATCCATATATATCATTCGCATAATTATATAAATTTTTAAAATCTTTCTATATCTCGATGCGAGATGAAGACGACAAAGTTAAATATTTAACATTTCTTATAATGTTTTCTTTATTATACCTTAATTTATGTCCTTTTTTAATATCTTTGTATTTTGATCTTATTGTTTTTTACATTGATTTCATTTATTCATCATAAGTGGTGGGCGTCACAAAGTTTGATATGATTCATCAAAATGATAACAACCCAACATTATTATCTAGGTTTGAAATAAGTATAAATTAGTTTGGGTAAAATTCATATTAACATGTAAAAAAACATACCACTCATCTAAAGAAAAACGACTGAGAATTGAAATAAGTACTAAATACTTATTAAGATCTCCTTTGAATCAATAATATGGCTATTGAAATCGTGAGCATCAAAATGTACCTTGTTCGGACAAGGACTCCATCTTAAAACCTCCCCTTCCACCTATCATGTCTTTTATCATTTGAGTCAAGTCATAAAAACGATAACTTTTGAGTCAAATTGTTCGACTATATATATATATATATATATATATATATATGTAAAATATGTTTAATTAACAATCAAAATTGTTTTTATATAAAAATGGTTTTTCCAAAAATATTTTCTTCTTAAAGATAGTTTTTAAATATTTATATAAATAAAATTATTTCTAAAACATATATATATCATTGTTTAAAAGCGGATAATGATTTTGTCACATGTCACATGGGAACCTGAGAAAGTTCATGGACTTTATAAGTCGCCTTCTATCTAGTAAATACATTTTAAAGTCAGAGAGTCTTTTAAGTTCCCAAAAATGTAAACAATATTCTCTACAAGTAAATCGAGTCAAGTAACAGTGATTATAGTTAATCCCTAATCCTTATGTGGGAATTTGTTTTATTTGGCCTTATAATCATATGGAACATAAATGTTATGTCCTGTATTTGGTAACGTTTTATCATATCACCTGATCAAACATACAGAAAAGTTTCTATAAAACTGACGAAGATAAACTCCTTTCACCTGGTAGAGACATTTTAAAGTCGTAAAAGTCCTTTAAGCTTAAAAAGGACAACATCTCTATGATTAAACCGAATTATTACAAATGGTTAGATGGGTACAAGAAATCCATAATCAGTTTTATCAATATAGATCCCTAGGGGAGGATATCTAGATGATGATGCATAAGTGCGCTTTGTTCAATTTCCCCACTTCTAAAAGGGTGTTTGGCAAAGATGCTTTGCTTGAATAGCAAGATGGGGCATTATTGTATTATTGTTCTCTCCAATACCAATAGCGAAGGATTCCTATGGATATTAACTCCGTCAAATTGTGACCATATATTCCAATTTAATTAATTAGTATATTTTAGAGAATTTTGTTAAAGTATAATCGTAAAACCACTTTTATGGGTAGTGACGTAAGCAACTTGATTCCCATAATACATCATCATACATAAACACTAAACACGTGTATAAATAATATAAAAGCTAATTACGAGAATGTGTAGGTGAGATAGTTAGAATATTTCCTATTTTTATTAAAGGTTTTGAGTTCGAAGCCTAAGAATATATTTATATTTTGTGACCTTTATGATTCATCTCGACTCGAACGAGGAATAGTCTAAGTATGATATACATCTTTTGTATATGCACATGGGACAAAAAAAAAATGATAGTGAAAAATGATCCATCTTCAAAGTGAAACATCTTGAAAATGGTGATTTCAAGCAAAAATACACAATCCCTATTCACCACCACCTACGACCTTATTCAAATTCCTCATTTTGTTCCTTTTAATTTCTATCACTATTTTATCTTCAAATTGAATCAATTTTTGCTTAATCATGTTCATATTTTAATTAGCATGATCTAAAAAATAATTAGATGCTATTTTAAGATATTTAAAAGGACAAACACGTGATGAAAGTGTAGAATCATCAGAGCTCTATTATTGATGGTCAAGAATCTACAGCAAGCAAGTGAGAGATATAAAGAATAATAATAATAAATAAATTCCATTTATATCTATCTATATATAAAGTTTCAGTAACTTAGAATATTTAAAAAAGAATGAGATTTCTTTATAAATGTAGGATATGTATACGGTACGTATAAATTCTATCTTTAGGGGTTATACTAAATATATTTTATATACAAAATATTTAAAATGAATACAAATTCACGCACATATTCCAATATAAAGTAATGTAAAAATAATTTATTTTGTCTCATCATCAATCCAGATTTTATCATATTTATATTATATTCTAAAACTACAATATTTTCGTGGAAAATGTCTTCCCACGTATATGCTTCAAATCATATAGTAAATTATATTCCAATCAAAAACAAGTTATATAATCATTCAAAGAAAATTAGATGTATAATTATTAAAGATACTTATTTTAAATTCTTTATAATAATAAGAAAGTTGCTTATATGAATATATTTTACTTGATGCACCATATATTATTTTCTTCAACAAAATTAAATATTCTAAATTTTAAAATTATAATTAATTTTGACTCCAAAATTGGCTCATTCATTAGTATTTATCTTGTAATTCCAAATATCTTGAAACTGCTTGTAAGTTGTATGTAAGGAATCATGGATTAAGATATTTTTGATGTTTGAAAATTTGAATAAAAAAAAACTGTTTGGGATGGGGGCATGTGTAATGCCATATTCTCGACACCAACTAGACCAATCCTTTTTGGGGTGTGAGTCAACCATATACTAATACCCCCTAAGCTTCTTTATGCTTTTTCCATATATAATGCATATACAATTTATATTCTCAAAAAACTAAAATTTTTTTGAGTGTATTTGATTTTCCTTTATATTTTTTATCGTCAAACCTAACATGAAAAAATAGATTTAGTTTTCTTAGTATTTTTTCCTTTCGTACTTTTCCGCTTTGAGACAAAACTTCAATTTTTTTTGCTTTTCCATGTATTAGGATGATTTGAAAGCAAAATTTCAAAAATCTAATCCTTTACCAATTTTTGCCACCATTAATTTGATAAAAATGCCTTAATTGTTCTTTATAAAAAATAATACTTAAGCTTTTATAAAATGTTCAATTATTTAAAGATGAACTAAACATTTCTATAAATAATGCATATACACATGGAAATAGGAACCCATACGAGGAAAGTTAATTCTATTCTAAAAAATAAGAAAAAAGAATATTAAGAAAGAAGATAAAATTTAAAAAGAAGAAAAAAAAAGAAAGAATAAGAGACACAAACAAACCTTAACCATGATTTACGTAAGAATCGAAGGGCTAAGCAAGCTCTACCCTGTGCTATAAAAGCCGTAGTTGTTATTGTTATTTGTTAAGGCATAAACACATCAACCAAAATCAGAAAATCTCTCCTTTTGATCTCTGCATAATTTTCTCTCTCCAAACAACATGGCGAAGGTTCCCATTAAGAGCATTCTCCTTTTGTGCAATAGGAGTAGGTCTTATGCAACTGCAACTGCAACTGCAGTAGTCCAGGCTGCTGCTTCAGCCGTACGGAAGGCTAATGATTCAACGGCTACTATTTCTGGTGAGAAGAAGGAGAGCTTCTGGATGAAAGATCCCAAGACTGCACTGGATTCCTGAGACTGACTTTGATGATATCGATGTCGTCGCCTCTCAGAGAGGAGTTCCTCCCCGCTCATCCCATCTCCATCTCCATTCTAATACATGCCGGATTATTCCGAGTCTGCCTAAAGTCTGTACTTCAAATCATCTTTCTTCTTCTTTTGTTTGTGTTCCTTGAGTACAAATCAAGGCTCCACCCATTTGCATATCGATATATGTATCTCCAAGTTTAGAAAAATAAATTTTCTTTTTGTTTCTTGTTTAAGTTTTTTTTAGTTATGTCTTTAGTTTCTTTGATGATGGGAACCCAGTTGCAGTATTCCCTCAGTTCTGTCTGTCTAGGCTGCAAAGCAAACACATATTCCAATTTTCATCACTGTTTTTTGTTTTGTTTTGGTAGTGAATCCACAAAAGTCATTCTCATGATTTTATTTTTTATTTTTTATTTTTTTTATCTCACCTTTCTGCTCGGAATATTTGGCATGGCCGCTCACGGTTTGCAAAGTTATATATCCCTAATAGAAGAGATTCTTTCTTGTATGTATCCATACATTTTTAATTATTTTGTATTTGAAATATAAAACTTCTCAAAAGTCTTATTCTTTAATGAAGAATGAAGAATAAACGTAGGAGTCAAAGTTTGTTTGGTAGATCTTTCAAAAACAATTTTCTGTTTCGAAAAAATAAGTGTTTTTTAAGTTTTTATTCATTTTTAAGAACAAAAAATAATTTCTAAGAACTCCAAGAAAATAAGAATAGGAAAAAATGGAAACCTTAAATCCAAGATTACTTTTTCAAACATGGATAGAAGATCTGCTGTTTCAAATAAGATCCAAGAGTCAAGTATTGCTGCGAATAAATCTTTTATTACTATTTCAAGCATAGATACAAGATCCACAAGTTCGAATAAGATAAGATCCGAGATTAGAGTAAACCTATTATTACTAATTCAAACATAGATATAAGATCCACTATTTCAAATTAGATAGGATCCAAGATTAGAGTTTTGCGGCAAAATACGTCTCCATTGCTTTTAATAAGATAGGGCCCTTTCAGACATGGCATCATTCAAGACACTTCAAAAAGATGTGGTCCTATTAATATTTCAAATGACAGATACAAGATCTACTATTTCACAAGGCTAAGATTAATGGAGCAAATGTTGAGGCAAAAACCTCAAACCTCAATCCCATAGCCTATGCAGCAAAAAAACATTTCAGTCCTATATAAATTGGATCACTAGACTCCATTCATGATAAGATGCTCCCTATAGCCTTAAGCCCATGAGCAGTTTTTACAATCCAGCTTCTTAAACACGTCTCTTTGTGAGTCCCCAGATCCCACTTCAATCTTAGAGCGCCTCTAATCCCCAATGTGAAGTCCTCGTAATTACTCATATCTTGGGCATGTTTTATATCAAGCCTCCATCTTCAATCACACACTCCACAGTGCTCACATACACCACCCGATTCAACCATCAATCGGGCGTTTCAAGGAATAGATTCAAAGAATGATCACGACTCAATCGACCGAAAAGTCACTTAATCCAATCGCAAACCCGTCCTGTGTGGACAAATACCGCAATTTGTCATTAGCTTCACCAATCTATACCCTATTCGATTCAGAGCATAGACAAAGTGTAGCTCCCACTAAACTAACTATACCACATCTAGCTTAAATGATATTAGATCATGTCTTTGGACTCATTACTCATCAGTTATGCACCTAAAGACACTCTTCATGGCATCACTCTTCCTCGTTCATGCCCTAAAAGCCGCTTTCTATGTTGTACACATGGAATGGATATTCAAATTGTCACAAGAAAAGAAATGTTAGAAATTTTATTATGATCGTTTTAGACACTTATCCTACCAGAGTATCCATTATGTGATTTCTGCTCTTATGCACTGTAGCCTAAACCCTTTGTTCCATGGAGACCTAGAAATTTTAGTTAAGTGAGGGCCAGATTTACTTAAGGAGAACAACTCTAATACAAATGTGTCCAGTTCATAACCTTTGATTGCAATTTTTATAGGATTTTCAATGGAGTAACAATGGTCAAATTTTTCTAAACCTTACTGTAAAATAAAATATCTAAAATTTCAGCGGCTAGTCTCATCCCCTCCGGCCCTTGGTTACCTGTCATGCCCTTTCATCATTTTGAGCTAGGCTTTGATCGGCAAATTTTGTGGTTGTTATCGTTTGTTCTTGTTTGAAATGTTGCTAAATAGACATCAGTTCTATTTGAAAAAAGCAAAATTATCTTTTACAATAGTTTTTTTTTTTAAAGTTTGATATTAGAATAAGTTATTTTTAGGACTTCAGAAAATATTTTGTTGATTTTTCATAAACTATTTTAAGAAACCAAAAAAAAAAAAATTATATATATATATATATATATATATATATATATATATATATATATATATATATATATATACACACAATAGTTAAAAAAAATTTATTATGTGCTTCTGCTAAAACATTATGTATTGATTTTTAATAATTCTAAATAGAATTCCTTAAAATTAAGAATATTTAGTTTACCTGGGTTTCATTAGGAATTAAAAGTATTCCTACATTAGCAATATTTTGATGAATGGCTTTCATATTTGCAAGACAATACTTACATTTACATACGCTTTTCGATTATATCGATTATAATCAAACATTTCATATATAAATGTCTTCGACTTGCACTCCACAATCTTTGTAATTTAACAGCTAATAGATTTGAATTTACAAATCATCATAGATCTTCTTAAATCAAGCATCAAATTATGATTTAAAATCGATCATTGATTGCAAATCCGACCACGGAAGCATTCAAAATTCATGAAATCTAGGTGAGCTATCATATCAAAGCAATTCAAATCCTGCCTCTTGACATCGTGTTAGGCGGAATTCTTTTTCAAACACGAGTAATCTGGCCGTTAGATCATCTATAGAAGACCCTGGCCGCCATCCTTTGATTATTACTCCATTATATATCTCAATATTTTGTCGATATATCCTAATATATCGCCGATATATCGATGATATCTTACCGAAAATTTAACTGCTTCCTCCTTCATGTGTGCATGTTTCACAAACGCAACATTTCCTCGATGTTTTGATTATCGACCGATATATCGCCAATATTACCAACATTTAAACTCATTCGATCGATTCGATTATTGTGACGCTTCGACCCCATCGAGATCTGCTATATCAATGAGATATCGAGATCATATATCCGAAAATTTTAACCTTAAACTAATACATTTGAGGTACAATAAACATTGTTATATTTCTCCTCTTCTATAAATGTTTAATTAATGCATCAAGCCGCATAAATGAGTTTCTTTTATCACAACAATATGGGTTTTTAATACGAAATACAAGAAAAACAAATTATGGAAAAAAAATCTTGATTCCATATCTGATCTATTCAAGCGTAAGTATTTCGAGGTAAAAATAGAGATTGTCAAAATGGTTCATAACCATAAAGAACTTGCTTATCATAACGATGATAATTAATGAATATGATGGTGAAAAATTATGGAGTTCAAGGTAATTACTGTAAGAATTTTTATATTGTATTTTTATCATTTGGTTAATGTAATTTTATTATAGCTTTTTTATTAAATTTGTTTTATTTTCTATTGTAATATGATGCTCTATAATATAATATTTATTAGTTTAAAATACATTTTTAGATTTTTAATATATTTTTATTTATTTAATATAATTTCATATTTATTTTTAAATAAAGATATTTCATATATCATATTCCTAAAAATATTATAATTTGATAAAATAAATACCTAAATAATAATGAGCATTCTAAGCTAAAAATGAAAAGCATTGTTTGAATGTCAAACTCCGAAAAGTGGACCCCATAATATCCAAATATGTGGAGAAGAGGCCAATGGAACCCAATTTTGCTCAATGTTAATAGTCAATGAAGACTTTTACCTTCCTTCTCCTAAAATTAAAACCTTCCAAATTGAGAGCCGTTCTATTTTATTTCAATGTTTCTACAAAAGCCTTTAATTTCCTACTATAATTCAGATTCATAGTTGGCAGAGTCCAATATAATATATGTGGAAGCCCCTCCCTAGTCCCTCCCCTGTGCCTATGAAATTAAAACCTTCTTGTCTATTATGCTTAAACCCATTGTTATTCCAAATCACAAAACTTTTCCTTATTCCTTGCCCTTTCTCTGATCTCTGCTCATTCTCTTCTCTTTCTCTAATCTCCTTCAAGATGGCAAAGCTTCCCACTAAGAGCTTTCCCCTTTTCTACGTTAGAAGGTTATATAAAGTTGCATCAGAGGCTCCAGCAGGACTGCAGCCTGCGGCATCAACGGAGAAGAAGACGACCACGAATTTCGCTACTGATTCGGATTCAAAGATCGAAACTGCAGCGCAGCAGAAGGAAAGTTTCGCGTTGAAGAAAGACCATAACACTACTGCTAACTGGAATCCAGCCGAGATCTGTACCTGATGATGCCGACATGGTGATGAGCCGAGAGGTGTCTCCGGAAACCTCCATTTTAACTGACATGGATATTTCAATTCCTAACAATGATCTTCTTTCGTTTTTATTTTTATTTTATGAAGACACTTTAAATTCAAAGTTCAAGATGGTAAATTATCCATTCGAACCTAAGACCCCCTTATGCCTATTTGAAACAGCAAACTAAGACCCCCTATGCCTGTTTGAAACAGCAAACGCGCTACCATTTAGAGTTAGACATTGTGAGAACACTTAGAGTTAGACATGGTGAACACTGTTTACAACGGTAGACACTTTACCACTTGAATTAAATATGATCAACACACATAACAGCAATGTTAAGATCAATATTATTGCAATATATCTATCATTATTACTGATTAAGATATGATTTTTCTTTCTGTTTCTCTTGTCCAAGCATTTTTTTTTTTCATGGTGGAATAATGGCAATGGGTTCTTTCATGGTATAGGTTGCCATATGAACAGGTCTTTTTCTTTGACGATAAATCATAGGATATATACTACTTTTACCCGCAGTAAAACAGATTCTTCTGATATACTATCAAATAATTTTCACTAGGATTTGATAGAAGCATGGCAAAAAATAATTTTCTAAATTTATACTATAAAATTTGTACTAAAAATAATCATTATACACATCCTGAAAGTCTTTATTTGCTCATTCTGGATACTCTTCATTACCATTCAACTCACAGAATGAGCCTTCATTTAATCACTTTTTGGGTATGGTTTGATAGTAACCAACCAGTGACCTGATAAGGTCAGTAAACAGAAATTGATCGAAAGGAATTTGATGCCAACCCTCTATAGGAGGTCTCACCTTCTTGGAGCCAAATTGCATTGGAGTCAAGCTGGCATTGCAAGCAGGTGAATTTGAGAATCAATCTACAGCTTTGACTTTTAAGCAAACAGGTCAAAGCAAACCTCATTTTCCATTACTGAAAAGCATTGAAACAAAATTGATCTAACTAGTAAAAATAAAGTTCACTTTAACCCCAATTTGTACTTTTGTGAGTTCAATACATTTTTGCCCTTCCATATGCCTTCTATCCAGAAAGCCATTGGGATGACCAGATCATATTGAAGAAAATCAAACAGAACTAGATCCACAAGTGGCTATAAGTATAGCTGAAATGAGTCTATCGCACTACAGAGGGTAGAGAAATAAATCAGACTGTGCAAAGAGTAAATGTAAGATACGAGGAGGCGTATAATCTCTGGCAGATGTTTCAACCTCAACCTTTGATGGGATGGGAACCCTCAAACCATGGGCGAGGGCAGGGGCCATAGTTCTTTCTGATCCAATGGATAGAGACGAGCAAACTGCAAGGCGAAGTGAGTGATGATTGTCAAATGGAAGTAAAACCAGTAGAAAGTGATTCCTCTTTCACAGTTACAGAAAGCATGTCTGTTATTTTCAACATACCTTGTAGCTTTCAGCAGCAACATAAACTGGTTTGTTCATGCCGTGAGCCACCACGCAATTTGCAAGTTCCCTAAATGCTGTTGATAATACCTCCACTTTCAACTACTCCATCAGCCCCAATAAACAATTATGTCAACCTCATCCAGTATGGTGCCACTCGCTGAGTTTAATAGGAGCTTCACAGGAACATCAAGCTTTGCCAATTCATTGATAGTCTTAGCCCTGTCCTGTCTGTCTTCCTCTGCATTTTAAGTGAAAGCTTTTTTTTTTTTAACTCAGGATACACCATGTAAATTTGAATTCTTGTGTACATTGCCTAATCTCGAGTTCTAGAAAACAGCTTGAAATTTGGATAATGTTTAGTACATGATAGATGGCATGTATATGCAGTCTCAGAACAAGCTCCTGCTTTTGATTGTCAAAACAAATAACATAAAAAATATCATTCTTTACTAACATCATACTAATTCTCAAAGCAATGTGGAGGTGATACCTTGAAATGGATGTGCAAATAATTCATATGTCAAAACGAAGGTCCTTTCTCATAAATAGCTCTAATTTGATTTAATACAACTATGAAAGCATTCAGATGCAAAGACAGTGTTAAGAAAGAAACCTGCAGAAAACTCAAAGAGTTTTGTTCTGTGCTGCTGTCTTCAAAACTTCCAAGACTACTCTGAGAAACCATGTACCAAAATGGTGCCAACCATCAAATATAAAACTCCAGCTACACAATGATTCTCCGTGCCTGTTAATATAAGTGGTTCAGTTGAGAGGTTTTGTGCTAATGCGAATATTTGAATCTGAGATAATAGCAAATGACACAAACAGTGAAACAACTATTACAACAGAAAAAGGAAAGATAAAATAAATAAACCAATATACCTTATAAGATATCTCCCCAAACCTTTCTGCGCGCTCAATCAATCGAGATTTGGCCGAGTTAAAGTTCTCATATTCTAAAGCTGAAGTTCTTGTCACATATCGCAAGAACAGATCACAGCCAGCTGTCAAAGAGATGGAGGTTGTGTCCCATAACTGAAATGCACAATAAAATCAACCATTTCAATAAAAAGATACACCAAATGAAAATGATGATGCGGTCATTCTATTCTTAACTTTTTCAACAAACCAAATGACGGCTTGACACTTGCGGACGCAAACATTGCCATTACCCTTCTAAATGAGCAACCATTATTTAACCGATCAAGATTAGTCAACCACTAAAAACTACGCTGCTTTGCTTCTCATGATTTCTCCATTTTGATAAGATATATGCAATCCCGTATCTACTAGTTATTTGAGATATCACCCTGCTCGTTCATTTTTGTGGAGCCTGTCACTTTGTTTCAGCAAGCTTGGATGAAAATCCATCACATAATCTAAACAAAGTCATGGCAGTCTATACAAAATATTTTGTCATAAAAACCAACACAACTTTTTATTGGTGTAATTTGATTCATTCTCTCGAAACCTTTCCCCCCAAACTGTATTAGGCCTTCTCTCGCATCTATTTCACGGCTCACCACTCCAAGATCCTCCTCTTAAACTATCCTTGGAATTGCTTGAACGGTTTCTGTGCACCAATACATAAATTGATAATGTCTGTAGCATAATCCTTGAGTTCTAATTCTAAACTATCCATATTTATATCTGCTTTTCTACATATCAAAAAACAGCAGAGGAAACCCTTTAGTTTTCTGCAATTAAAATTATACTGTTCGAAACTCATACTAAAATCAGCTTTGGTGATTTAGGAGAATGATTCCAAGTTTCTTCGGTTCTGAAAGGTCTGTTCCTGATCGCCAAAGATACAAATATTACCAAGATAATTTTACGAAACACAATGCGTCATGTATTCATATGAATTTAGAGTTTCAATAATCAATAACAACGGTTCAAAACACAAACTTGACTTCAAGCTACGAACACGAACAAGGAATTCCCCTGCATTTCGGTAGAAAACACTCACTTTGAGAGAATCGGAAGCCTTCTTGAGCTCAATCTCGAGTTCCATCATGGTGGTTGCCTTACGACTGATCACCGATGCCAAGCGCGAACGCCGCTACAGTCTTCACAACCGCTGCTTCCGCCAGCAATTGAACTCATCGATAACACTAAAAGGCTTGCCGGAATCATCGACCTTGGGGGACGGGAGGTCGTCGGGGTGTTGGCCGACGGCGGCCTGAGCTTGGGCAAGCCAGTCGCTGGTGACGACGGCGTGGTGAGCCGCTCTGGTCTCATAGTATGCCGAAACCTTAGGGTTAGGGTTCTGGACAGTGTCGGCCATGGAGGTGGTGGATGGGGAGAGGCGGAGGCTATCGCTCTCGGCCTGTATTGCCTCGTCTGACGCTTGTCGAGAACGAATGAAGCCGATCTCCACCACATCAATAATCTCTGTTTCGTTCTTCTCCCTTTTTTTCCTCAAAATTATGATTATTATTATTCCGAATGAGAAAAGCAATAATCAGGATTATAGCTTTTTTTGGGGGGATTCGGATTCCCATACGACGTCGTTTCAGATCTGCTTTGACAAAAACACGCCGTTTATTTCACTAACTCGACTACCAGAGTAATATTAAATTATTAATAACATTCAAATAATTACTAATTAGTGCTTTGATTTTAATAGTGGGCCTTCCCGTTTAAGTCCAAACCCCCCATGGAAAGCTCTAAAGCCCAAATATATGCTCATAGAATGATCCAAGTATTGCTTGAGTTGGATTAGACCTCTCATTGGAATGGATTATGGATCATATCAAACTCTTGACTTTTTTTTTTTTCTTTTTTCTTTTCACATCTATTCACTTTCTATTCACTTTGTATATTATTATAACAAAGTTCTTAGAATTCGAATTTTGATTTTAGGTAATCCCTTTCCTCCCTTTTACCACTTGAGCCGGACCTCAAGGATAGCTTTTTGACTTATTCTTACATGTTAAATAATGACAACAAAAAGATGAAAAGGAAAGTGACCTATAGAAAACTTATTTATGAAGAAAAAAGTTATCGATTCAAACCTTATCAATATGGACCCTACATTCTCTCTTCTATGTCCTCGTTTTGTGAGGAGTAAGGTTTTTTTGCACTTTAAATTTTAAAATCACATTTTCTATCGTTTTCTTCACAAATCCTGGCTTTATATAGCTTGCTTTTTCTACACCGATCTAAAACTATTGCTTTTTTCGAAATTTTTATCACTAACCCGTTAGCAACGTATTTTATCTACTTACTTATCAGGAATGGGGAGCAATAGATCACAACAATTAACTCTCTCAAGGCCAGATAGATACTCAAATAACAAAGCTTTAATCCAATAAATCATCAACCAACCACGTCAGTTTCAGACACGTAGTATACGAAATCCCAGATATTATAAAGATTTTTAATTCTATCAAATATATGTGACCTCGAAGAAATCATTTTATTAACCCTGATACTACGTCATTCTTTAAAAGCTTCTTTTAATACTTTCGATTACGCTGCTTCTATATCAGATATACTACGAACAACCTCAAAATGACCGGTGCACTTAAATATTCCTCCTCATCGGATCATGCTAAGTTTGATTTTTTCAGGGTTGTTTCTGGTAGTTTAACAATGGAGTGTGTATACTATGTGATAGAATTTTGCGCATTAGGGGATTATGGAAAATAAGAATAGTTAAATTCAATATATGGGTAGGGGAGTCAATTTATACTCCAAACGTTAAGTCTTGTTAAGCACAGCTGGTTAGAAGATGTTTGTAGAAGATATGATTGGTCATGAATTTAAAGGAAACAGAATGGTGGAATATAATAGTTTAATAATAATAATAATAAAGGAATTAACATAAGGTAGGAGTCAATCTGCTACCCAAAGGTTAAGTCTTGTTGCCACAACTGGTTAGAGGATGTTTGTGGAAGATATGATTACAGAATTTGAAGAAAACAAGGATGGTGGAATATAATAGTTTAATATTGACCCTTTGACCTTTTCTTTTCTAGAGTCTGGATAAGCATCATCCTTTGTCCAATGATGGTAGGCTGGGCTAACACCTCCTTTTTTTTTTTTTTTTTCTCTTAATTGCTACAACTTTTTCCCACTTCTTTATTTTTTTTTTCCTTTTTGATTATAATAGGATATGACTTTGTGCCTGAAATTAATTCTGTATAGTTTTAATTCCTTTCTAAATGTGTAATGCTATTAGAAGGGAAATCTATATTCTACATATTTTATTTTATAAGATATTTTATTTTTAAGATAAAATAATTCAAATATGTTATGATATATTTTTTTATTCTATATTTTTATAGATTATATTGTTAACCTAAATCACAATAATTTATCTATATATTTTTTTAAAGAAGGTAGTTTTTAGGCCATGCACTTTCAATGTTGGGTGGATATTATCACTTGGGTTCATAGCTTTGAAGACACACATGCACTTTGTTTGTATAGAGACATCATATTGTATGGAATGTCAAGGATTTTCCCAACAGGCACAGATGTGATATGATGTGATGTGATGTCACAACCTACCATCCTCTTTAGGTTGAACATTCTCATTCATTACCTGACTTTTTGCTGAAAATTTATTCTATTACTACTTATTGTGAGACACACATACAATGCTCAATATCTCAATTATAAATGCCTCCAAACGGTCCAACCATTGAGTTTACGGTCAAAGTAAATTTTTTTTTTTCAAAATATTGTATTAGTAGTCTTTTTTTTTTTCTAAATAATTATTAAACTAGCTTTTCATAATGCTTTCAAAATTTACATTCATCAAATATGATTTTAAAATTATCTTTAAACCTTATTAATCAACTATCATTTTAAAAAATGAACCTTAAAAGTTAAAATTGTAATTGATATATGCAATTTTAAAATTAATTTTGAAACCGTATTACGAACGCGACTTTCAAATTATATGAAAACTGGGGCTTTAAATGATTATTTCAAAAATACTATTTATATAAGTTTTTTTTTTTTAAATGAATTACTTTGACACTAAACTTATAACCATTCTTCTCATTTACCATTTATTTTTCCCTTAATCATATTATGTGACCAATGATATGGTACTAAGAGGAATGAAAACGAGGTAGGTTGGGGATGGGTCCATCGCATCCCAACCCTATGCCATTAATTTAAATTATTTCATATTTCCGTATTGCTTAAAATATTAAACAAACGAGGTGGGTATAGAGGGAATGGGAAATTACATTGTTTATAATTAATATAAATAAATAAGATGTTATATTGTTTATAATTTTGATATAAATGGAATTATTTTGTTATACAATCAAAGTGGTTAGAGTAGGGAATGAACATTATTCGATAAAAAATGTGGATTACATTTCTAGTCTTATACATGTCCTATTAGTACAATTGGTACTGAGCCTACCCTAATTGAAATTAGGACTTATTCTCGGTTGCTATTTTTTTGACTCCGAAACCGAAAGTAAATTGATCCAATCCAGTTTGGGCTCAACCCAACCGAATCAATAGCTTTATAAGGCATTGGAGCCCGACCCACCGAAACTGCGGCCGTGCCAGACGGTTATTTATTGTCCCGTCCCCACCGGGATTGCCGACCCACTGTTAGGATCAGCGGAACCCCACAAACCCTACTGCTGATAGCATCTATTTTGAGAAATTCTATTTACACCCCTCTCTTTTCTCTATACACCCCATTGTATAGATTGTAAAGAATACACACAATGATACTTACAGAGAGTAAGTTACGGCCAGAATTAATTTCTCATCTATTTTTCGCTCACATGGGCCGCATTCCAAACAAAAGCTAGGTCTGTTCCGGGATGTGGGAGCCCGGGTCCATGGCTCATATTAAACCCTAGGACCCCATGATAAGCCCAAGGCGCAGAAATGAAAAACCAGAAAACGTCTAGGGTTTGCATACTACTGCAGATTCAGCCACACTTTAGAGTCCGCATTCCATTACTCCCGAAAATGGGAAAACTAGGAAATTTTCCATGGCGAGGTCAGTTGGGTAATGGCTAAATTTTAATTGTCTGTTGTGGATCTGAGCCACACTTTAGTCCGGAGACGACATCTCCGAAAATGGGAAAACTAGAAAATTTTCCATGGCGAGGTCAGTTGCGATGGCTAAATTTTAATTGTCTGTTGTGGATCTGAGCCACACTTTAGTCCGGAGACGACATCTCCGAAAATGGGAAACCTGGAAAATTTTCCATGGCGAGGTCAGTTGGGTGATGGCTAAATTTTAATTGTCTGTTGTGGATCTGAGCCACACTTTAGTCCGGAGACGACATCTCCGAAATGGGAAACCTGGAAAATTTTCCATGAGAGGCTGGGTTGGGTGATATTAAATTTTAATTGTCTGTTGTGGATCTGGAGCCACACTTTAGTCCGGAGACGACATCTCCGAAAATGGGAAACCTAGAAAATTATTCATGGCGAGGTCAAATGGGTAATGGCTAAATTTTAATTGTCTGTTGTGGATCTGAGCCACACTTTACGTCTCCGAAAATGGGAAACTCCCGGAAAATTTTCCATGGCGAGGTCAATTGGGTAATGGCTAAATTTTATTTGTCTGTTGTGGATCTAGTTTCAGTTGACTTTAGTCCGGAGACGACATCTCCGAAAATGGGAAGCCTAGAAAATTTTCCATGGCGAGGTCAGTTGGGTAATGGGTAAATGTTGATTTTGTGTTGTGGGTTTGGTTGATTGCAGCTGGCCGAGCTGGTTGGCTAAAGTATTTGCCTGGCAGTAAGTTAAGACAGCTGCATATATTGAAAGTAATTGGGGGCACAATAACCAGCTCTTGACTGCTGGAGTTTGAGCAGAGCGGGATTGATGGTTGCTCTACATTTCACCTCTTTTTTTATTCCATGTACCACTGTTTTTTAATATTGTCTTCTGAAAACAGTTTTTTAAAACACAAATAACACACTATAAAGGGTTATATGAAAAACTCTTTTTTTGTTATTTAAATTTAGGGCATGTTTCTATTTTTTTTAAAACTTTTTTATATTCTGAAAAAACAAGAAAAATTAGAAAAACATATTTTTTTTTAAAAACATAAAGAAAAACACAAAAAACAGTAAATTTAAAAGACAAAAAATAGTTTTCAGAAAACACATTTTTAGCCTTTTTAAAAACTGTTCTTTAAAATAATTTTCAAGATATGAAACAAATGCTTCAGTGTTATTTAAAAACTCTCTAAGTCTCTTTAAATCTTAGTATTTTTTGTTTTTAATATTTTTCAGATTTCAGAAAAAAAAAACCCGGAAACCAACCATGTTTTTTTGTGTCCTTGCTTTGAGAATATTAAACCGTTTAAAAAGCAATAAATGAACCGGCCTTAAACATGTTTTCTTATTTTTTTTATTTTTGAAAATAGAAAACAGTTTTCAAAACTAAGTAAACAAATAGACCTTAGTTTCTTTTATTCTCGTTTAAATAACCCCCCAAGGAAATCTTAGAAAATGTAAAATCACTGTCCAGTTGGTATTGGAAAATTAGGTTAGATTGTGTTTGATGCAGTCTTGTGTTTGAAGATTCGAGCAAACATGCAATTTTGCACCATTGACTTCTCTTCTGGATCATGCTTTTTTCCTTTTTGTTAAATGTGTTTTTATTGGGAGATTTGTGTTTCTGTGCCATTGCCAGTTAGGACTAGTTTTGGAAGTATGCTTGGCAATCCATTTGGTCAAGTCTATCAAACTCTTTGACGATATACTTTTTTGGGTTTTGAAAAAAAATAAAGAAAATAAACGGTGGGGTATTGATTAGTTTGTTCTTGCGGGTGCTTGGTGAATGCAAATTACAAATGACTTCTTTCTTTGAACCAGTTCTTGTAGATCTCATGAACTCGTAAAATTTTCTATCTTCACATTGCCAATATTATCCATTTTGATTTCATTTAGTTTTATCACTCATTTTTGCTCAATCGCTTATTGCCTCGAGCAGACAGTTCATGCCTATACGAAACTTTTTGCTCATATATCTGGAGCTTAGATTTAATCCCCATATTACTTATGACCATAAGAAATGCAGTGCCTCTATCACAAATAATCAGACTCAATACTAACTCGAGATCATTAACTGTGAGAAAAGATTCAATCTTCTCTACGAGCAGCGTGAAATTGCTTGCTTCATACTTATTAACTCATAATCCTCAATTTTTAATCGATATTATTTCAGGCTCACCAAATCGTTTTTTGTCGAAAGCATTGAGCTCAAACCCTGACCTGACACTAGGGCCAATGATTCAATGAGGTTTTCGTGGAAGCTTGGATTGTAAACTGAACTCTCTGTTTGGTTAATGAGAAAAAAAAAGGAAAAAAAAGAAAATACATAATCTGGTAAACTCCAAATGGTGGCTGTGAGTTGTGATATACATAACATAAGACTGGCCAACTTCTGCAATCTACATATTTCATTGCCATTAGATAAGGGTTCTAAAAATAATGTTTTCTAAAAACAGTTGTCAAAATAAAATATCAATTGTTTCTTGAATATATCCTGACATAGATAATAATAATAACTTAAAGACGTTCAAAATATTTAAAAACAAACAAACATGTTTTCAAAGTTTGTTATGAATTTAAAAACCGTTCAACAGGTCTCACCGAAACCAAACCCCTCCTCCTCGCAGTAGTCAGTAGAAATGTTTATAACAAAAACAGAGCAATTAACAGATGCAAATACCGAATTGTCAGTGCCTTTCTCACATCATGTCAAAGGTTTTGAAAACGTTATCCTTATCCACTTAATGTATAAAAAACAAATTTTGAAAAAGTGTCTCTCGTTTTATAGTTTGTACCCTGGTTGTTGCTATACATGATGTTACTTGCACTTCATTTTTTATTTTATTTTATATATTTTAATTATTAATTTCTAAAAAAAAAAATTAGCCTTTTTTTTGCGAATAAGAAAATTATTTAGAAATATTTTTGAGTTTTGCCCATTTAAAAAAAAAACCTATATAATACATATTTGAAAAAAAATGTTCAAATTAGTATATGACTTTTAAGCTTTAAACTATACTACTAATTGCTGTTTTAACTTAAAAAAAAAAATTCAAAACTGTTATCACTAATATAATAAATTTTTTTTTGAAAATTTTTATTTTGGGATAAAGGTCAATATTTTTTTGGTGTGGTATTTAAGTGAGATTACAAAAACTTATGGAATATTATGGATATATGGAAAAATTTAGAATAAAATCTAGATTATTGGATAAGATAAATATATAAAACAAACAAATTATGGTAAAAAGTATAAGATAGTAAATTCAAAATCAAAATTTGGTATAAAATATGAGGTGTAAAGCGTATAAAAGATATGATGGGAATGAGATTAATTTTTTCTGCTTGATCCGCGTAACGTAAAGTATATTGTTGCGAAAAAAATCGATTTTGAAAAAAGTGGATTTATCTCAAAAAAAAAAAAAGTGTGGACTTTGTCATAAATGAAGTATTAAATATTAATTCCCCCTATTATAATGGGACTATAATAATTAGAATAAATAAAAATAAATAAATAATCGGAAAAGCCAAAATGGATTTTTGAGAAAAAAAAATTGGAGAATTTTACTTAAAGGTATTCAGGTTCAAGAGGACTTTTTCTCCTCATATCCGCCACAGAAAAAGGGGAGAAAAGCCGCGGAGTATGAACAACAAATCAGACACAGCGACAATAGAAAACCATGAAACTAAAAATTGAATTGTTCGGACAAATAGTATCTTTCTTTTTTTCTTTTTTGGGGGCGTATTGTGTATCGTAATCGTAATTGCTATCGGAAAAAAAAAAAAAATTGGGAATTGTAGGTGCTGGTGGGCATCTTTGGTTTCTCAATATTTCCGATCATTCAATCGATTTTATGTGAATACAGAAGGAATTGGATTATGGGTGTCAAGGGTTTTCACGAGTTATGATCGCATGGCTGCCCGAAGATCTTGATTGCGGTGTTGAATTGTGATTCAAGGTAACTCAATTACCTGTTTCTTCATGAATTTATTTTTTCTTCCATTTGGCGCTTGAATGAATCTAAACTTGAATGAGGGTCCTGTGGAAGTTATGATATGTATCGGGTTTTGATTGTTTGTGCAATTCGAAGATTTGTGGGGGTGTTTGGATTGATCTCGTTGCCGAAAAAAGTAGTTTTTGTTTTAAAAAAGACTGTTGGATTTTATTGTATTTTTATATTATTGGTAATGGATCAATTCCACGTGAGAGCAATTTGTGGCGGATGATTCTGAGTTGGGTCCCCTTAAAGGAACCGTGTTTTAGTTTCAGGCTGCTTTGGTGGTCCAGCTGTAAGGTTTTAAAATGATTTTGATTCATTTAATTTCTTCTTGTGTTATATTAATCAATTTCGTGATTAAGGCAGGCTGTTGTTTACCTTCAACAATTCATTTGGGAGCATCGTGGAAACTCTGACTTTCCATCCTATGATTTTCCGTTCAAAGTTTGAATAATGTTCTGAGATAGGGTTTCGGAGTAGAAGTAAGGATTGATTACACTTCTCTTTGGCAGCTTCAAGAATTTAGAGGACTATGGCTGGATGTGTCTTGATCATTTGAGCTTTTTCATTGCAATTTTGTTCTGGACTTGTGGAGTCATACACCAAATCAGTTATATTCCAGGGGTTTTGATTCCTTTCTTATTGGTGTTACTCTTCATTTTCTGGGACTTGGTCTGAGGAGTGGCAAATGAGCATTTCAGGATGAGTGGGGGAGGAGGAGTACTTGTCGATGGATGCCCCAGACAAGTCATTCTCTGACATAGCCAACATTGTGAAATCCTGGATCCCTTGGCGGGCTGAACCAGCTAATGTGTCAAGGGACTTTTGGATGCCTGATCAGAGCTGTAGAGTATGCTACCAGTGTGATTCGCAGTTTACAGTATTTAACCGTAGACACCATTGTCGACACTGGCGGGTGTTCTGTGCCAAGTGTACAACAAACTCAGTTCCTGCGCCTTCTTCAGATCCAAGGACTCCTAGGGAAGAGTGTGAGAAGATTCGGGTCTGTAATTTCTGTTTCAGTCAATGGATCAGGTCCTTAGCCACTCTTGATAATGGTATCCAGTTTCTCAAAGGTCTGGATATTTGTAGTACTCCATCATCAGCGACAAGTGTGGTTAGCCCTAAATCTACTGAAACCGCTAACAGTAGCTGCATTACACTTGGTTCAATGTCATAAATTCAGTTGACCTTATCAACGTGTTCCTTACAATTCAAATCTCAGCCCACGTCAATCATCACTGATAGAAACAAGCATAGAGAGGCAAGGCATTGACATGGTAGTATCCACAAGGAGCAACAATCCCATTGCAAGCATGGGGGACCCGTCTCCAAATCAATGCGGATATTTCACAAACAGGTTTCTCCCATCTTGTTTATTTTTCATGTTTTTTGCTCAAGAATATTTTGCTGGCTCAGCAACTTCTAACTTTTTGCTTAGAGTTTCTTTCCCGATCATCCAAAATAAAAATAAAAAAATAGAAAAAAAAGAAGAAGAAAGAAATTGTAATTTATTCTACTTAGGCATGCCTGGTCTCCTGAGGCAGAAAGCCAGTAGCTTCCCTATATTCCAGACAAATGATCCAGAGTGCTTCTTATTTATGACATGTTAAGAGTTTAAGATACATGGTAATAGTGCTTCTCATATATTCCATTGACTAGCACTATGATATAATGACTCAAGGCCTTAGGCATGTTGATGCGATAAAACATAACTAAGTTAACAATATGCCCCATTCCTTTTAATGTGGTGCACATTCCCATCCTTCTTGAGAAGAACAAGAATTCTTTGCTGGTTTTTTGAAGGACTGTCCTCGTTCGTTTGATTGTTCGTATAGCATAAGTATGATGGTACTGCACCAGCACTCAGTCTGCAGCAATTTTGTCAGACTGCTTGTTGACACTCTCTTACCTGATAAACTGGCTATACGGTGCTCCAGGGCATTACTCAAAACCAAAGGATCAGAAATATCTGAGCCTTTTCTTTTGCTGGTTCATATGGTCATGCTTATTCATAAGTCAAAATGAAAGTACTTCTTTTCTCACTCCCAAACTTCTTCCTGGCCTGCTCCACTTTGTCCTCATATTTGCTTTCTTTTGCAATCTTCACGTCATTATACCTCCTCTTATCCCCATGGAGAACCTTCCAACTAAAAGTTGCTTATTTTTGCATAAATAGAATATGCATGTATTCATCTCCTACCTGGAAGATAACTATACTGTGGTAATATGTATAACCTATTCTATTGAGCTGTATGCTTTTGGAAGTAGATTGCTCAATTGGCAGTTGAAGCTGTAGGTGTTATTTCAATTCACAATTTGATGTGTATATCAAATTGTAGGTCCACTGATCGGATGGCCTGGATCAATGGGTGAACCATGAAGGATGAGTTATTCATTGCATGTTAGAATAGGATATTTTTAGTTTTACTATGTTTATACCTGTCTTTAGAAGTTGTAAAATCATATGATTTGAGTAATTTTTGCTTTCTTATTCTCTTTTATCAGGAGGATGATGAGGATGATGAATATGGTGTTTATCGCTAGATTCAGGAACAAAGCCACTTTCCACAGGCCAATCATTTCTATGGTCAAGTTGACTTTGATGGGATTGATAATGACTATGGATCACGTAAAGTTCATCCCAATGGGGAAGATTCCAACACAAAAAGTTTGAGCAGCTCTCCTTTGCACCATAGTTCTGATTCACAGGGTTTGGAAGGAAACCAACTGGTGGTAAAGAAGGAAGATGGACATGATATTGGAGATGAGTGTGAAGCACCTTCCTCTTTGTATGCTGCAGAGGATGTTGACTCAGAACCGTAGATTTTGAAAACAATGGAGTTCTCTGGCTCCCTGAACCGAAGATGAAGAAGATGAAAGGGAAGCTCTCCTGTTTGATGATGATGATGATGGAGAAGGAGCAGGAGAGTGGGGATATTTACACCCTTCAAGCAGTTTTGGAAGTGGGGAGTATCGCAATAGGGACAGATCTACTGAGGAGCATAAGAAAGCAATGAAGAATGTAGTTGATGGGCATTTTAGGGCTTTAGTGGCTCAGCTTTTGCAAGTTGAGAATCTTCCTGTAGGTGAGGAAAATGATGAAGAGAGCTGGTTGGAGATAATTACATCATTGTCCTGGGAAGCCGCTACACTTTTAAAGCCTGACATGAGCAAAAGTGCCGGAATGGACCCAGGCGGATATGTGAAGGTGAAATGCTTGGCTTCTGGGAGGCGCTGTGAGAGGTAAATATTCTGATAATTTATGTCATTTTTCATATGGTATCCATCATGATGCTCTCTTCCTCATTCTTGCTCATAAACTCCTTGATCTTGCACTGGAAATTTTACATACCCCTGCAATTTGTTGTATATATCACCTTCTTTCCCTTCAATGAAGAATTTGATTACTTTTCTTACAGTGTGGTCATCAAAGGAATTGTTTGTAAGAAAAATATAGCTCATCGGAGAATGACATCAAAAATAGAGAAACCAAGGTTGTTGATACTTTTGGAGGAGCTTCCTCGAGTACTACAGCGGGTTTCCAACCTCTCTTGTCAAGTTTTGATACTTTGTTGCAGCAGGTTGTGACTACTTACCTTTCCACATCAGCTTGCTACTACCTGGGAATGTTAATGGTAGAGATAAAAGTTCTTGGTGACCTGGCATACTTTATTTTAGTCACTGGTTGTTAGTGCATAGCAAGGAAATATGTTTATTTGTGGATTTTTATTTTACTAAGGTTTACATACTTTACAGGAAATGGACCATTTGAAGATGGCAGTTGCAAAGATAGATGCACACTTCCCTGATGTCCTTCTAGTTGAGAAATCAGTTTCTCGATTTGCGCAAGAGTACCTTCTCGCAAAAGACATCTCACTTGTTCTTAATATTAAGAGGCCACTTTTGGAGCGAATAGCCCGATGCACAGGTGCTCAAATTGTCCCATCAATTGATCATCTCTCATCACCAAAGTTGGGGTACTGTGACTTGTTCCATGTGGAAAGGTTTCTGGAAGAGCATGGCACTGCTCGACAGGGTGGGAAGAAATTGGTGAAAACATTGATGTATTTTGGAAGGTCGCCCAAAGCTACTGGGTTGCACTGTAAGTTCAAACTTTCTGTGCCAGGAAAGTACTTTAAATTTGTTAGTAGTGGCCCACACGATTGGACCTTTTAATTACTAAGTTGGGATTTGATAGAATCTTCTACATAGAATCTATCTGGCTCTTTTCTTTCTATTTGTTGCAGATTTTAATTAGGGGTGCTAATGATGAATTGAAGAGTGAAGCATGTAGTCCAATATGGAATTTTTGCAGCTCATCACTTGGCTCTGGAGACATCTTTTCTGTCGACATGAAGGAGCTTTCGCTTCCAGAACTCTCATTGAATTCTCCTATAAATGTGGCACTTCCAGATAAACCATCAAGTATTGACAGGTCCATTTCAATGGTACCAGGTTTTACTGTTGTTCCTAGTGAAAGGCAACAGGAATCTCAGCCTAGTGATGATGCACAAAAATCCAACAGTGTCCCTCCACAGACGAGTTCCACATTTCTCCAAATGGAAATGGCATTGTCACCTAGGTTACTTAATGGTCCCAACTTGCAATACACACAGCCTATTTCAAGCTCCATTAATTCTACGGCTTTCTCCTTCGCACCTTCGTCAAAGCAAGAAGGTTCAGATTCTTATCATTGTAATATCCTTCCTTGTCATGCATTTGAGGAAACGAAAATAGATTCCTTGGAATCATTGGAGGTGAGGGATTTTGCAAACAATGTCGGTGAAGCTTTTATGTATGATCATATCAGTTTTAGAGATTATGAGTCTTTAGAGACAATAGGAGAAGGTGCTGTTGCCAACAGTAGCCAAAATGATTATGATGCAACTGTTACAAATAAGCTAGGTACCTCAGAGATGATATCCTTGCAACAAGATATTAAAAACCATCATGAGGAGCCAGGATCATCAAAAGAAGAATTTCCTCCATCACCTTCTGACCATCAGAGCATTTTGGTTTCTTTGTCATCACGGTGTGTGTGGAAGGGGACTGTCTGTGAGAGATCCCATCTCTTTCGCATCAAATACTATGGCAATTTTGATAAACCTTTGGGGCGGTTTCTACGAGACCATTTATTTGATCAGGTAATGTTTCTCTCTCTGGGCCAAATTTCTTCACACCTCACTGTGAAAATTGTAACATAGTGTAAGACTGAGGAAGCTTTGTTATCAGAGTTTCCACGTCGTTTCTTGTGAGATGCCATCAGAAGCACATGTCTGGCTTGTTATACTCATAGACAAGGTGGTACCACGACTGGTGGAAGAAACTGCCAGAATTTCTCTTACCAGGTGAAAGGGAAGGAAAGATCTGGATGTGGCATTGTGCTTATGTGTTCACTTAAATAATGGTTTTCCAGCCAAATTCAAGAATAGTGATGTCTGATGCTGCTTGGGGTTTATCTTTCGGGAAATTTTTGGAGCTCAGTTTTTCAAACCATGCGGCTGCCAGCAGGGTGGCAAGTTGTGGTCATTCCCTACACAGAGATTGTCTTCGGTTCTATGGGTATTTCTTCTTCTCCCAATTTCTTTTACTTGTCAAAGATTACATAAACTCAAGCATTGTCTAGAGCTCTTGTTTCCTATGGAGGACCTGAGCAAAAATGGATTTAAGCTGATCCTGGAAATTTCTTTATGCCATTTGTGTGGCATTTATGGATTAGTTCGATGAACCCTGATGTTTTAACTAATCTTGTCAATTGATATCAACTCCCAGTTTGGATGTTCACATAGATTAGGTGAATGGGCCTGGGAAAAATCAAATTGGTATTGTTGTAATCATCATTCGACAGGTGAGATTTATAATCTGGTTCTTACCTTGGATGGGAATGATTAAAAGCAAAGTTATATTTTCCATTCATTAACGTGCACACATCCATCCCAGAATTACTTCACATCTGTTCCTCTGTTACAATCTTGATGTCACATATCCCCCTCCCATCTGCCTCAACTTTTCACTGGCTGTTTTTACATCTGCAGATTTGGGAAGATGGTTGCTTGCTTTCGCTATGCATCGATTGATGTTCATTCAGTCTACCTTCCTCCTTCAAAGCTTGAATTCAACTATGAGAATCAGGAGTGGATACAAAAAGAGGCAAAGGAGGTGCAATGATTATCATTTTGTGTTTGTGAAGTCATTTGAAATCTCACTGGTCCTCAATGATCTAATTATCTGGTTAACGCAGGTGGTTGACCGAGCAGAACTACTATTTTATGAAGTACACAACGCTCTTTATCGGATTTCAGAAAAAAGACATGGGGTTGGGTTGATTACTGAGTCAAGGCTCCAAATTTCTGAATTAGAAGGCATGCTACAAAAGGAGAAGGCAGAGTTCGAGGTGAGGGACTAGGTTTTGTATTAAGCTTCATCCAGCCTTGGTAACAGAAATTTTGTTTCCTAGAGGCTTTATAATTGCCACCAATGCATATATCTAGGTGACACAAGTTCATGCAGATGAGTCAGAGGTCCTGAACAGTAATTACATATATATTTACTCCAAATGAAATGAAGCAATCAATAATGATCTTTCCAGTATCAATAACTTCTGTATTATGTCCGTAGTTCTTCTTGTAAACTCTTTTGATTGATCTTCAATTGGTTTTTTATTTGCATGAGGAAGGCAAGACATTGTTTGGTTATCTTAATGTGCATAGCTTTGTTAATGATATTTCCTTTGGTTTTATATTTTCATGTTTGCTGCAGCATTATCCTGTTTGAAGTGAAAATGACATCTTGAATTTTTGTTAGTATGTTGAAGATTTTATGTTCTAGAACCCAAAAATGTAAAAGATTGGAAATTCTTATAATGCTCCCAATTTAAACCTTAGTGCTTTTATTGTCTGGATTCTAATTGATTCTAATTTGACATTGTTTTAGGAATCACTCCAGAAAGCCATTAGTAGGGAAGCTAAAAAGGGCCAACCTCTTGTTGATATTCTCGAAATCAATAGACTACGAAGGCAGCTACTCTTTCAATCTTATATGTGGGACCACCGCTTGAGATATGCAGCTAGTTTAGAGAAAAATAGCATCATGGATGATCCTAGTGAATCCATTTCAGAATATGAGGAGAAACCCCTAGCTACTAGTGACAAGCTTATTGACATAAACAGGCCTATTAAACCGGACAAGGGCTTTAGTGCTTGTGACTCTCTTGTTGTGGATGAAAAGCTCAATAAGGACGCTAATCAAGGAGGGGGAATTTGCAGCCTATCTGGCCCAAATGACACTGTTTATCTAGGAACAGACATGTCAAGATTCAATCATAAGGAAGACTAATTGCTAATCTTCCTGGTGTAGCAACATCTGTGATCTGGATCCTCTGGAATCTGGGTTAATTGTTCGCAGGGCCCTCTCTGAGGGCAGTTCCCACCAGGGAGGATTTGTCACACACCCTTGATGCTGCATGGACGGGAGAAAATCACCCAGGAACTGGCACACCCAGGGATAATACCTGTGCACTTCCTGATTTGGCCTTGGGAGACTCTTCAAGTGCATTAGTTGTGCCAGAAAAGTTGGAGTTTGAGGATCATGCAGACGAGCGGACTGGGCTCAAGGTAACCCTTTCTCTGTCGTCACTACTATCTGCTAAGAGTCAAGATACCATTGAAGATTCAGCCAGCTGGTCAGGAATGTCATTTCTAAACTTCTATCGAGCATTCAACAAGAATTTTTTGGGGAGTGCTCAAAAGCTTGATACACTTGGTGAGTATAACCCCTGTCTATGTCTCATCATTTCGAGTTGGAACTGCAAGGTGGCCTAGACTGCTTCTCCCTTGCTGGGGTTAATGATAATGTCACCCCAGCTTATGACAGTGAGCCCACAAGTATTATCTGTTATGCATTGGTTTCACCACAATATCATGCTCAATTGTCAGATGAGGGGGAGCGCCAAAAGACATTGAGAATTCCATGAGTTCTTTCTCACTCGTCTGATTCCATGAATTATCAGTCTTTCCTTTCTTTGATGAAAAACAGCTCTAAGCTTCAAAAGTTTTAGCTCAATAGATGACAGCTTTTTATCCATGTCTGGTTCACGTAGCTCCCTGGTTTCAGACCCATTCTCGTATGCAAAGGCTTTGCATGCCAGAGTCTTCTTTTCAGATGATAGCCCTCTTGGTAAGGTGAAGTATACAGTGACTTGTTACTATGCAAAGCGGTTTGAAGCCTTAAGAAGAATTTGTTGCCCATCCGAGCTGGATTTCTGAGGTCTGCTGTAAGAAGTGGGAGCTCAGGGTGGAAAGAGCAATGTCTTCTTCGCAAAATCATTGGATGATCGGTTTATTATTAAACAGGTTACAAAGACAGAGCTGGAATCATTTATAAAATTTGCTCCTGCATATTTCAAGTACCTATCTGAATCAATCAGCACAGGAAGTCCAACATGCTTGGCAAAGATTCTGGGGATTTACTTGTGGTATTTCCTGAGGTCTTCAAATGCCAATTAGACTAGATTTTTTCCTACATTTCATTTTGACATTTGCTGAGATCTACCACCGATATTGAAATGCTGGTAACTTTACTTTGATTACCTTCATAACTTTGGTATGGATTTTTTTGGCTTTCCCGCCTAGGTTTATTATTTATGAAGCAATGCAGGGCCTGGCTCTGATTAATTGGGTGTTTTGGTATGCATATTGGTTGCTGCGAAAGTGACTTACTGCATTTGTAATTAATTCAGCAAATTATACCTGTTATCTCAGAGAGTTGGTGAGAATGTTCCAATAAAAATTCATCTACTAATTCTTATTAACATAAAATATCGTAATTTATTGTCAATCCTTTGTAATTTGTGTTTTGAATATTGATTATTCATTTGGGTTATTGTGTATATGATGGCTTCTAATTTTTTGATGCTTTCCTGTGGTCCTACCATATATGCTGTATCATCCTTGTCATAACTCAAATCTTATGATGTTTGTGAAGGTGGTTTTTAAGATGATTGTTGGTTTTGTAGGTTGGGAAGATGCAGTTCTTCAATTGTCACGTACTCATCTCCTCGTATTCCGAGAATCAACAACGGTCTTTTGATCAATATAGTTACACTTATAATGAAAAATAGATAACATTATACAGAACCTAATTTTTTTTCTTTCTTTCTTTCAATTATATTCATTATAGACCTTTTGAAGCTGCGGTATAGAAATTCATTATACTGATATCTCCATCTACACTGACTTTGTCTTCTTGTTGTCTTTATATCGGAAGGTTACATCGAAGCATGTGAAAGGAGGGAGGGAATCTAGGATGGATCTTCTGGTTATGGAGAATCTTCTGTTTGGAAGGACTGTGACAAGGCTTTATGATCTCAAAGGGTCTTCTCGATCACGCTACAATGCAGATTCTAGTGGGAACAACAAAGTTCTGCTGGATCAGAACTTAATTGAATCAATGCCAACTTCTCCCATTTTTGTGGGGAACAAGGCGAAGAGGGTGTTGGAGAGGGCTGTCTGGAATGATACTTCTTTTCCTCGCAGTAAGTTTTATAACTGGATTTGTGTTGTTCCTAACTCCTAAGAGTCACTATTTAGGCTGTTCCAATATCCAAGTAGATTAAATGCTTGTGTCTTGTTAAAGGCATGATATTCGTATTAAATCCAAATCCTACAAGCTTGAGCTTTTAGGAGAGTTGGTCGTTTAATATGGTATCAGAGCCTGGTTTGGCAGGAGGTCCTGGCTTCGAACTACATCTCTGTAATTTATTCCCTATTTGTTGATTTGAAAGTCTATTGAGGACTCAATTTGATTTGTTTGACTCTCCATGTGCGGTTATGAGGCTGTATGTGAGGAAGGGTGTTATAGACATGATATTCATATTAAACCCAAATCCTACAAGTTTGAGTTTTTGGTGGCGTTTCATTGCTTAACACAGATCTGAGTCTAGTTTACAGGAGGTGCGCGTACGATGCTCATATTAAACCAAAATCCTACAAGCTCTCTCGAAGCTTTGTGAGCTCCAGAATTTAACACAGACGTGGTACCGGCTCGACAGGAGGTCCCGAAATAAACCACCTTCACTAATTTCTTATTTGTCGACTCAAAGTCCATCGAGGACTTTATTTGGTTTATTTGACTCTCCACATACGGTATGGGGCCGCATACTTTGGAGGGTGTAAAAGGTATGATATTCATATTAAACCCAAATCCAACAAGCTTTAGCTTTTAGGAGAGTTGGTCATTTAACATAGTATCAGAGCCTAGTTTGGCATGAAGTCCTCCTGGGTTTGAGCCACCTCTCTGCAATTTATTCCCCATTTGTTGATTTCAAAGTCCATAAAGTACTCTATTTGGTTTGTTTGACTCTTCATGCGGGTATAGAGCTGCACGTGAGAGAAGGTGTTGTTACACGATATTCATATTAATCCGAAATCTTGATGTTTTAAGCTTTTAAGACAATTTAATGCTTAACATGTCTACTTATAACGTCTCTTTACATTATGCTATTATAGTCTGTTGCTGTAATGGATTACTCATTGCTGGTGGGCGTGGACGAGGAGAAGCATGAGCTAAGCTTGGGATCATTGATTCATGAGGCAGTATACATGGACAAGCATCTTGAAACTTGGGTGAAAGCTTCAGGCATCCTTGGGGGGTCGAACTCGTCTCCTACTGTAATTTCACCCAAGCAATACAAGAAGAGGTTCAGGAAGGCCATGACTACCTATTTTTTGATGGTCCCAGATCAATGGTCACCTGCAACTATAATTCCAAGTAAGTCACAGTCTGATTTATGCGAAGAGAACACACAAGGTGGGACCTCCGTTTAGTTTACTGTGAATTATGTGCTTGTACATTTAGTACATACATTGGTTTTTGGTTTCTTCTTCTTCCATGTATTTTGGTTTCTTCTTCTTCCATGTATTTCCTCATCCTCTTCTTCCTCTTCCTCTGGCACTGCAATTCTTTTGGATAGCAGTTTCATTTGTATTCTGTTAAAAAATAGAAAATTCAAGATTATTTGTTAGAAAGATGAGGAACAAACAAAGCTGTTCAAAGCCAAAAGAATTCTTCTAGGGGTATAATATTGATGACCTCTGCATAAACCTTTGTACAAAAAATATTTTGATGTATCCATTTTCAATATGTATATATGTGATTAATCCATGTGCATTCTTGTGCTTTGTTTTGAAGTTTTGTGTCAACTTCCACTACAATCTCCTTTTTCCATTTTCCTTGGAAGAGAGGATGTATTCTTTTTTCCTTTTTTTTTTCTCGCTTCTTGTTAAAGGCATGATATTCATATTAAACCCAAATCCTATGCGCCAAAGCCTTGCCAGAATTACCGCTTAACACAAGATCAAAGTTCTCACAGAACAAGAGCTCCCGAGTTTGAGATATTTCTTGCAATTTGAATCCCCATTTCGATTCAAGTCCATGGAGCCTATTTTACTAGGCTCGACTCACGCGCACGGGAGATAGTGAGGAGGTTGTTAAAGCATAATGATATCTGTATTAAACTCAAATCCTATGTACTTCACGAGAGTTGATCGTTTAAATACCTCCCAAACCAATCCCAGAGGCCGATTGAATTAAATTTAGATAATTCATAATACCAATACTAATCATGCACTCCTTGTATTGTACCTTTACTTTTTAATCATATCATCGTGTAAGCTCACATACACATACATTAAGAGTATTGTTGGTATGTACATCTTTTTTTAACTGAAAAGGGGAGAAATGAAACAAGAAATAATGGGGATGAAGGGGAAGATGTGAAATGAGATGTTTTTTTTTTCGTGGGATGTCCAGAGCGGATCCATACATACATAGAAGATGTTATTAAACCATACCACACCCAGATTGATTCTCATACAAGTTTGGAGTGGACAAGAAGCGTAATAAAAGCTCTTTCCATATAACACACCGCACTGGCCAGATTCACGCGCCTCAAACTCGAAACTGGGGAACTCGCATCATTTGTTGCTGTAAGACCAATCATCTTACCTACTGACGTCATCTGCAGTTAAATCGGATTTTTGTGTAGTGGAAATTGAAAGGATGCATATTTCAATTCAAGAACCCAAGTGTATGTCATTTTTACATAAAGAGTTCATGGTTAAAGGAAATGGCACGTGCCCATATAGTAATAGTAATAG
>JAEQBH010006701.1:0-141183 GCA_016808115.1 Tetrastigma voinierianum | reverse complement strand
AATATCTCGTTAACAGTTATTAAAGATTTGTCCAACTAAGGATTCATTCTTTCTACACAAGTGATCAATATTACACAATCCATTGAAAATCAAAGGGAGAATTGGGATTTTATGTTGGTGGAAGTTTCCCAGTATGATCAATGATGGGGTTTGAACTCCCTTAAACTTAGCCTTGAACAATTAAGATGAAGAAGCGATTAAACATAAAACGAATTTTGTACGGAAATGAATTGAAACAGCCAAGTGAGGTAAGAAAATATGGAGATGCTAAGATTTAGAGAATAAATGTGATGCTGAAAGATTGAGCTCTTAGTCAGGAAACTACTAAAGATGATGCAATCTGGATCACAGTACACTCAAAAAAATGGAAAAACTCTTAAAACCTAAACCCTAGAAGTGAAGAACTGAAAACTCGAAAACTAAAGACTCAAAGGGTTCCCTCTAATACTTGTGTCCTCACTATCTTTTATAGCCCTCAAGTGATTTTCCCATTTTGGTTAAGCTTCTGAGTGCCCTCTGTCCAGGATTGAATTATTGGACAATTCCATAAGTTCCATAAAGTTCTCTGGTAGGACTTTAAGTTCTCTCAGAGCAGGACTTAACTGCTATAATTGCAAACCAAGTTCTCACCGGTAGGACTTGAAGTTCAGGTGGACGCATCGAAAATAAATTCTCGGTGGGACAAGTTCTACAGTGGGACATAATCTCTGGTGCTTTGCCCAGCCATTTGAGGTTCAAACTAGTCATTTCTACTTTATCCACATTTGCTTCATATTGGCTTCCAGGAGCTTACATCCTTGTGCACTTCGTTTTAAACTGAAAGACACACTAAATCTAAAAACCACGAGAAGAGATTAGAAGTACCTGTTCTTATGCAAATGAGTACATTGTGATTTAAATGTGTTAGATTAGATTATAATTATCACTCGATTGTGTATTCATCATGATCCACAATTAAATGTTCCAATTTCCCGTCGAAAAATTGACCAAGCGTTGTTTTACCCGGGAGACATATTTTGCCATTCGGGGTCAAAGGTTCACGTCTTAGTTGGTTACTGATGACTAAGCGGGTCGCCATTGAAACACCGGCGAATATAAGCGGCGATAGTTCATTGGACCGAAGGGCTGTTCCAGTTCATTGTTGAAGGTGTTGAAGCCTAGTAGGTTGCTTGTTCAATCGCTCACGATTGGTGATTTCAGCGTGAACCGATTATTTCGGTTTGCCTTGGCGCGAGTCGTTAAATGTCCACCAGTCGAGTTACGGGGGTGTGTGTTTTAGGCGGGGGATCTAGGCTGCAGGTCGGCTAACACTTGCACGTAGCGCGGTTTGTACTTGATGCCATATTTGCTTAGTTCGACCACCCAATTGGCCATTCTACCAGAGAAGTCAGGCTTATGGAGCGTGCTCCGGAGAGGGAGGTCGGTTAATACCATAATGGGATGTGCTTGGAAATACGGGCTAAGCTTCTTGGCTGCTATTCGGAGGGCTAAGGCTACTTGCTCAAGGTGACTATCAAGGCGTGAGCTGGGATTCTGACGTAGAACCTTCGGCTTTTGAATTATGTTGTGTTTTCTTTGATAGGCGGCACTTGTACTACCTCAAGAGGCCTTAAATACCAAAATGTTGTGAGTGTCAGGACTATGAAATTGGTGGCTTTGCCAAGTATTGTTTGATGTGGGTGAAAGCCCGATCGCACTCTTCATTCCATTCGACCCGGTTGGCTTCCTTGAGGGCGGCAAAAAAAGGTTTAAGGCGGTCTGTGGACGGGAAATAAATAGACCCAAGGCAACCAACCGGGCGGTCAGCTGTTGTATCCCTTTTTTGGAGCTAGGAGCTAGGGATTCTAAAATAACTTTGAAAAATTTGGCGAGGTTGGCCTTCTTCACTCTGAGTATTCATGGAATCCAGAAGCGGCTTGCACTCCTGTCTTGCTAAGTAGGGTTTAATTTCATGCCATATGCTATGAGTAGCTTTCAGTACTGTTGAATGTAGTAGTGTGATCAGGCATCATGATTTCTCAACATCACCGATATACACTTCATAGTTTTCGAAGCGGCGAAACATTTAGTTATCGGTCTTTGATAGGTGCGCGACATTCTTTAACGAATGACGCGTACATTATAACAAAAGGTTGGTAGAACAGGAGGCGGTAAGATGTTTTCCCTCGATCGGGCGGATGTGGGATCGATGGTACCGAAAGCGCCGAGGAAGGACAACATGCCATGCTCGGCTGATGCGTCAACGATCTGATCTATAAGAGGTAAGGAAAATCGCTGGGACACGCGTCATTGAATCCATAATCTCGCGCTACCCTCCACTTGCCTCATTTTTTAGGGACCACCACCATATTTAGCAAGTCATTAGGTCTTGAAACCTCTAATAGGCCAGCTGGAAGGGTTAATCACTCCTTGGCTTGGATGATTTGGTGGTGATTAAGTTGTGGTGCGCCCTAATCACCAGATTCGATCCATCAGTTAGGGATGGGGCGAGTCAGAAGTGCAGAGGCTATATCTTAGGACTCGTTGATCCCCATTCTTTATCGGAGGTTGAACATGCACAATGATGTCCACAAACATTCTATCAATAACAAATCATTTATATACAAAGAACTACCTCTAGAGATTGGAATGTCACGAGTCCCGTTATACTTCAAACACTTCATAACACTACATCCCCAAAACCAAGCGTGAGTCTGTGGAAGCGATCTTTGGTGACACTATATCTGAGATGACTGTCTTCTTTGTTGTAAGATATCTGTCCTCTTGCCTCCTTTTAGAGTACCTCTGCGGATTGAGGCAAACTATCTTAGCTGCTGGTGGAGACATGTCGTGGATAGCCTCAATGGTGATTATCGAAACCTCTATGTATTTCATATATCTATATATTCAGTATAACTTTTGATATATCATCTTTACGTTCTATTGCGTGTCGATCTTTTCCGGATTACATGTTCTATGTCTTTGACATATCTCCTATCTACCTTTTCTTTGTATTCTTGTTTACTTTGCATATTCCATATTCAAACTATAACTTATTGTTTCATGTTCTATTGCATATTCTTTCATATACTTTTGTACTTTTATATACTTTCTATAACCATGTGTTCATCTTTCATGCCTTATCATATGTATACTTTTCATATCATCTTGTACTTTACTTCTTATTCTTGTACCTGTATACTATCATCAATGCTATGCTTATCATATTATGTCATATATTCTTTGCTTTTCTTTTGCATAATATTCTTTACATTCGTTTTGCGTATCTTGTCTCATTTTTGCTGTGTTTCATGTCTGCAAATACCTTGAAGCGGATAAAATAACTATTTGTGCAGAAGATCTTTGTATATACGAGTATCATCAACGTACAAGGCAGTGACCTATGCCTGTAATATCTTGACCCAGCGGGAGTCGTATACCGAAAGGTATCATCATTGTACGAAGGCCAGTGACCTATGCCTGCTAATATGCTTGATGAAACGGGGTCTTATATACGAAGGTATCGTCATTGTCACGAGATAGTGACTATGCCGTATAATGATCAGCGGGATCTGTGTCATCGGCAGCGAGGTATAGATGTTATCAGCGTATCTTCATGACATTGTATATATAGACGTCTTTATCCCCATCCTCTGGGTTTAAATAGACGATGTGTGTATTTTATGTTCAGTACATACATATATCATATTCTTGAATCATTATTGTCATTTGGTAATCATATGTGAGATATATACAATATCATTTATTCTTAACTTTGCATTTTTCATATCTCATATCTCACTTTACACATTTACATATACATATATATATCATATACTTATGTATTACATACTTGTCACATATACCCATGCTTATAGATGTTTCCATATATAATTTACACGAGGCATATGCAATCTTATACTTTCTTATCATATCATGGTTCATTTAAGGTCATTTACATTTTCTTTATTTATTATCATCATAACCAAACTTATATACATATTTATATATATCAAACTTATACTTTGTTTTGATCTCCATAGGATTCTGAGAACTTATACCTATACGGAGGTACTTATACACGTATTCTATCTATCTTATACTTGCATCTATCTTATATTATGTGAATAACATATGATTATCATATATCTCGCTTCTTGTTTTTATTATTTAGGGACCTAATAACAGTTCAGCACTATAACTATGTATGTTTGAATTTATGAAGCTCGATGGGCTTTCATAGGTCTAGAACACCAGAAATGGAGTTCGGACGAAGGTTATGACCTTCAAAGTTTGGGTGCATGTAGTCACACCAGCCGGTGACCTTGAATTGGCCAGGAGCTGACTGGCATACGGTAAAAGGACCCTTAACTTGATCTAGAGGTCGAATTGAGATTCAAAAGAAGCCTAACATCATCTTGACTCAATGGGATTTCCATAGTCTAGAACACGAAGCGAGTTTGGACAAAGGAGTTATGACCTTAGGAAGTTGGAGGTCACATGTAATTTACCAGTAGTTGGCTTTTGACTGGTAGACTAACTGACTTAGTAGTGGTTATAGCAGATTCTGAGAGGTCAAATTAAAGATTAAAATCTAACATCATCTTCACTCAGTACAAACTTTAAACAAAATTACAAAACATGCAGAAAGCAGTTGGATGGAAGGTTATATTGAAACTTTTGGTGGCCCAGGTGTTTGGCCTCTGTAAAAGGAATATAATTGTTGTAGAGATTTACGGATTGGATAATTCAAAATCCCAAACATAATCACCCGGCTCATTAGACTGTAGAGTCAAGAGCCTCAAAAGATTCGGACGGAAAAGTTATGACGCCCCAGAGTTGGAGTGCATGGTCATTGACCAGTGACGACCTAGCCGGGCTCGATTACGAGCACCTATCCTCCACGGGAATATGAATGGAATCTTGACTCGATGGGTTTTGTAGAGTCACAGAACACCAGCTGGAGTTCGGACAGAGAAGGTTATGACCTTAGAAGTTGGAGGTCACCTGTAGTCACACAGTGTGAGCTTTGAGCGACCAGCGGGCTGTTGATTGACTGGTCTGACGCACTATCCTCCACGAGGCATATGATAGTTATTTTGACTCTATGGGCTTTCCATAGAGTCAAAGTACAGAAGCGGGTGAAACGAAGAAGTTATGACCTTCTGAAGTTAGAGGTCACATAGTCAACCCGGTCGAGCTGACGACTGATAGGCTTAAATTACAACACACCTCCATAGAAACATGAATGGAATCGTGACTCAATGGGCTTTTTATGGGGTCCAAATACTTAGCACGGCAGGTGGACGAGAGGAGTTATAGCCCAGAAGTTGGAGGTCGCGCGTGATCATGGCCGTGGTGACATTTGGCCGAGCTCGATCGGCACCTCTCCTCCCACGGGAATATGAATGGATTCTTGACTCAATGATTTCCATAGAGTCCGAACACCTGGCTTGAAGTCAGACAGAAGAGTTATGTGACTTTCAGAAGTTGGAGGTCTGCATACACCGATGTGACTGAATTAGTAGAAGTGAGCTTGACCTCAGTAAGGGACCATAACTGGTCTCTGAGAATTCGAGAATTGAAAAATTCAAAAGCCTAACATCAATTTCATTGATGGCTACAATTACCAGAGGACTCGCTGCAAATTCCCTTTATTTTTGCAACCAGTTCTAAGGTCCGGCTAATGCTAATGATCAAAAATAGGGAAATTTTCTTGGTTCAAATTGCAACGGTGCTTTCAGAAACTTTACATATATAGGAGCCTTAGAACTCTTTCAACTCAAACCTAACAAGGAAATGAGTTTGGGAGTTTCCAAACCCAGACCATACAGTAGAGTTCAATTATATTTATACTTTCTATACCAAACTAGACAAATATCCTTGTTTCCTGTATAAATCATACGAAACACTGACTATAGAACCAGCAGTTCCGCCATACTCTCATACCAAAATCTGTAGCATTCCCGCCACAAATATTCATAGTTCCATACAAATACTCATAGTTCCATATAAAAGCATACTCAAATTCCATACACCCATAGTTTCCATACAAATACTCATAGTTCCATACCTGTGATCTTCTTTTTCCTTTCCTTCTTTCTTCTTTTCTTTTCTCTTCTTCTTGCTATCTTCCTTTCCTAACTTCCTATGCTTCTCATATCATTTTTTGCTCTCTTTCTCCAAGACCAAAATGAGAAATTTAACACAGTCTTGTATACTTTATTGATCTTATCTTTTATATTCATTCTCTTTTTGGACAAATGTGACATCAGATCAAGGGCTTTCTCCTCTTTCCTTCAAGCTCTTGTCTCTTCCACAATTATCTTCCTTATTTGATTTTTTAATATCTTTCTTTTATTACTCTTTAGTCTCGATTTCGTTTTTATTATAATTCAATTCATCAAAATCCCTACTTTGGCATATTATTAAATTATGACGCAGGTTAAGATTGGTAAATTATTAATTTACCCTTAACTTTTGTATTAATTCCAAGTTCTTACTTATTTTCTTTTTATCTTTATTTTATTCCGGAAAAATATAATTTTACTTTTATTATACCCTAAACATGTTATAAAACCGTTATGGTATAATTTGGGATGTTACACTTACCCTTTGCACGAAGCAGTGCGGAGATGAGACAACATTAACTTGGCGAGAAGCATGCATAGGACTAATTCTGTCATATCTTGAATGGGTCGAGTGAACACGTTGGTGTTAACCTTAGTATTCTTTATGCTTGTGCCCTCTCCTCTTAAGCGAGGAGGAACTAACGTGAACCAGCTCTTGGAACCATGAGTGGGTATGGACTCCCGGGATCTCATAGTTCCTGTCTTCCCGCAGCGGCCGAGCGGTAATCTGTGATTGCTATTATGAGGGTTGAATTTTGAAATTGTCGTTGGAGGTTTCATCTTTCGCGCTCCTATGATGGTGTTGTTAGCTGCCAGTGAGCAACTAGTTGGCTGCCACGGAGTCGACTGTCGGGATGAGTCAGAATAGCGATAAGTTTGTGATAGATTTGAGGATCGCTTTCATAGCATGTAACCGGGCGACATATTAAAAATATTTGTCCGGTCTCGATCGGCGAAAACAATACTTCTTCGTTATCGGCGCTACACGTAGGAAGTAATATACTTGCGTTAGTGTGGTCCAGCTCAGTTGAACCCGCCTTAAAACTGCACTTGACCAGAACGCTAAGGCGGTTAAAGAGACTTTCATATCTTTGGAAGGTCGGAAGGTAACAAATGCTCCGTTGCCCGGGGATCATGAAGCCATGCACGTCCAGGAAATTGTTAATACACAAAGTAAGTACGAGTGCATCATAATAAGGGGTGATGACCCTGGTCGGGTTTATAGGAGGAAGGATATGGGGTAGTCAGCGGGATTGAATCATTAACTACTTCTAAGTACGAGCGGTGTTTATCCGAGGCTATAGTACGAGGCGCATAAACATTCTTCTTCTTTGTCGTTTTAGATTGTGGTCATCAGCCAGACACTGATATGAAGTTGATGGTGGTAGAGGAGTTGGTGTTGGCGCTGCAATTGCCCATGTCGGCGACGGGGTAGTTTACGTTCCTCGGTGGCTCGAGATGTATCTTAAGGTGCCCAAGCTCGATCAATTTTCTATAGAAAGGGGAACTTTAGGCTCTGACGGCCCGATTAGTTTTCATGGTGCGTGGTCCACATGGTAATCACCTTAGAGGCCAGGTTACGTTGAGTGCAGGTTGCCCTCATTAGCTGGGGCCATTTAAAATCGGGGTGGTCCGGATCGGGGGTAGAGGCCAGATCATGGGGATCATTGAGAAGGGCAGATTGGGGAGGATCCCTCTTTTGTCACCACTTTGTTCTTGGGCGTTTCGATTCTTGTTACGGCTCCCCTTTACGTTCGGGTGGGCCCTTAGTAGCTTCCTTTAACATTACGAGAAGTTATCATTCACGCTGCGGGAGGCGACCCCGGGATATTATCCTCCCGGTGGGACTCTTATCGCCGTGATCTAGTTTCTTCATTGTTCTGAGGAGGATCGAGGGATGACCCGAGAAAGAAAGAGGGTGTTATGTTGTGGGCGGCTTCTGAAAGTTAAATGGGGCCGCGTCCATCTTTGTAAATATCAATTTGTTGGGCTGACCCAAATCTTGATGAAGTCGGATAGATTCCTGCTAAAGCAGGATGGCACAGGTGGTGATGTTTCCTTTATGTGAATCGAACATAAATCTTGTTAATGAGCGTTTATCTGAATCGCGAATGAGTTTATAGATCCTCGGGGTTTGTGGAACCGGACCGGAGGCGGAGTCACCAGTGGTAGAATACCTTGCACATGAGACGATCATTACCTGCGCTAAGAATCATTGTTTGGTTAAAATGTAGCATAGTCGTCAGGTCAGTAGACCATATTGCACAGCAAATGTGACATATGGCCGCGGGGGCGCTACGTAACAGGAATATGCGGGCTGAGGTGAGGCAGACATATCCTCTGGCCCACGGATAAAGCGGGAAAAGAAACGGAGAGGTAATGGGCGGAGGCCACCCGAATGGATGACACGGGGCGCGGGAGCCATGTTCCCAGCCCAGGATGGGCATATTCGGGGGTAATTCAGAAAGAGGAGTCTATCCTCTCCCAATAGTCTCTCTTCGTACTTTGACGGCGCACGCGGTGCAGATCCCAGTGGATCGGCACGGGGGCCTCTTTTTGGACTTAGCCTCTACGTTGTTCTAGGGTGGTGAGGGGACAAGGAGCGGAGAGCTGCAGAAAGACAATTCATTGTCTGTTTGAAGTCTTTCTCGCGAGGATGGCTCTTCTGCCGTATTTGGATAAATTTGCGGAGATTGTGGACAAGCGGGCCTTTAGGTTATCATCCAGGTTAGTCTCGGACAAGTTCATGACACCCATTCTCCTACTAAGGCGGTTCCGCGTCTTACGTAATTGACCATCACATGCAGCATATTATTCTGTTTGCATTTCTTGGCGCTATTAGATGGCCCGATCTCAATGACTGGTTAGTTGGTTGCTAGACATGGCGTAACAGTGGTTTGGTGGAATGATCGGGAATTACCAAAGCTTCGGGGAATGGGAGATCACTTGGGATTGGGTGTACCAAGCTCTCGTGTATATTATGATTTCTTGCAGGTGTTTTCCACGGATGGCGCGTTGATCTCACGAACTTTCAGAATCATAGATCGTGGAACATCAACCAATTAGCGAAAACCTACAAAACAAACAAAGCGCTGATGGTATTGCGTCGCCCCTCAGATCTTACAAGTTAGATTTTTCGGTTTGGGTGACCAAATTAACTCTCTCACTGGATGCGAGTCGATACTTTTCTTACAATGATTTCTTGGTTTATCCCCAGGAAAGGCGATCTCTTTTGTGGAAAGTAGATGATCTAGCGGAAGGAATGTGGCCTTTTTTTTTTGTGCATTATGACCCATTCTTCCTTTTAAGTGGCCCAGTCATCCATATTTTTAGCCTCAAGAAATGTTCGACTACCCTAAGAGTAGTTATGAGCATGACTTATTCTTACTCAAGTTCGGAGAGGTCATCCAGGATGCACCAAAGATTGCCCGAAGCAGAGGCGGTATGGCGATATACCCTCCCCGGGATGGGGATAGTACGCAGGTCTAGCTAGTGAGGAGGAAAATAGTGAGGTCCATAGATTTGGCGACATCTGCGGTTCTTAGTTGGTGGTACTGTGCTTTGGAAGCGGTGGGCGCAGTCCATGGTACCCTAGCTTTATCTGAGGCCTAATCATGAAAATTTTTTGTGGGTCGAAAGATTTTATTCATGTCACTTTTGTCAAATGAGGCGTATATACATTTCATTAAGGAATGCTAAATCTAAGCCTGTGTTTGGTACCTGGAAAATGGAAAGAAAAGACAACTGAAAATTTAACACTACAAGAAAACTGGCAATGAAATTGACAGTGACATATCCATGCATGATTTTGAATTTTTTGACTGACATTTATTATTTAATATGGTAAAAAATATTAGGGGAAGTCAAGTTAATTGTCTGAAGCGTTTTTAGAAACTGAAAGTGGACATACTTATAAACGTGGGCGATGAGCGTGTAGTCATGTCGTCGGCCTTTGGCCTTCTCCGTAGAGCTGGTAACATGGGTCGAGTTCGATGGATTAGCCAATTTTATTAAATTTTAGAAGATTAGGATTAGTAATTTAGTTGAATAATCGGATCAATTTGGTGAGGCCGTTTTAATGAGTAACTCGTATGGGTTTGGCTGAGTTATCTTAGATTAAAGCAATTTTATTTAATTTTTTTTGTTTTAAATATTTTATTTTTAATTTCTAAGTATATATATTTTAATACAATTTATATGATAGTTTAATATTTAAAAAATCTTGTGAAAATTTAGGGAATAATAGTTATTTATCTAGTGTCGTATTTTGAATCTATTTGTTTCATTTTTATTTATCCTTTAAATTTTATTCAATCGTATATGTTTTTTTTATAAAAATTAAGTTGTATTAGTTTATAAATTAAATGAAATTTAATAACTAAATGATCAGTATATTTTAAAAAAATTTATTACTTAAATGAATCTTAATAACAAAATAATGATATTTTAAAAATAATTAATAAAAATTATATACTAATTTCTTTCATTATATATTTTAGTAAGATGAATTTTCGATATTTTCAAACAAATAATAAAATATTTGATATTGCCTCCCGATTGAGGGCATAAATTATGGATAAAACTGAGTTGATCGGACCAACAAAAATTTTTCCAAAATATTTCCCTCTATTTTCTTTCCTTATTTTCTCACATTCTTTTTGAAGAAAAATAATAAATTGTCCTTACTATTTTCCTTCATATATTTTTTTAACAAAGTTTTCCATGCATAATAATAAATCAAAAAATTATTGTTCATAATCAAATTTTCCTTTACCTACCGTTTTGAATTCAAACATAGTAATCCATTTTCCATGTACATATAATATTTTCTGTTACTGCATTTGGCATTACAAGAACCTTTTAAAGTAATCATCGATTTTTCCCCTTAAATGACAGTTGAAATGCAGCAAACTAAAATGTGATTCGATTAAAAAACCTTACCTTTTGAAAATATAACTCTTTATTAATTTTATTTTAACAGAAATATTTTTATTATTTTTTTGTAAAATAGTATTTTTTTTACAATGATATCTGTAAATGCATAAATGAAAAAGGATGTTTTTGTATGAATTAGGTTAAATTTACAGATTTTGATTTATTTGGAACCTTTTAACGAATGCTCAAATTAAATTCCTTTATAAATGCGTAGCCATAATTTCCCTTTTTACTGTACCTTAACTTGATACGTGTCATAATCTCTCTCTCCCTTCATCCCCTCTTTCTCTCTCTATATTATATATATATATATATATATATATATATATATCTCTATATTATAATGTGAATAATGTATATCTGGAAAATAGTTATGAGCTTAATAGGTTTATTGAATCTCACTTGTAGATTCATCGATGAATCTCGTTAATAAGATTCATGTATCTTATCATACGAGAAAGTATATAAAGGGTCTTCGCCTTTGTTGAAAAGAGATAATCAAATAAGAGTTCTCTCATCTTACATCTCTCGCTTTCTCATGTGCGACTTTCTGTTAGCAAACTAACTTGACTTTCTGTGTTAGGATCATTTAGTTTGGCATATTTGTATTCTGACGCTCTATGTTGCTACAATGCATCGGTCTCTTTTTAAGGTAAGGTTTTTATCTCTATATTACATATTATTCAAAACTTCGAAACATCTTTTCCATTGAACTATTCATCCTTTGTTTGATGGCAAATTCTGCGAAACTTGAGTTTGTGGCATTAGACATCAACGGAAAAAATTATTTATCATGGATACTTGATCTTTGTAATCCATCTAGAAGCTCATGCCCTTGAAACAATTAAAATGAAAAGGCAATAATGCATCCAGTAAGGACAAAGCAAAAGCAATGATTTTTCTTGGCACCACCACACCTTCACCTTGAAGTGAAAAGTGGATATTTAACAATAAAGGATCCTCTTGTCCTTTGGAATAACCTCGAAAGAGTATGACAAAACCAGGTCAATTCTACGGCTTAGTTATGATTGGATGCACTTACGTCTTCAAGATTATAAAACTGATGTGAATATAGATCTTCTCATTTTCATGGCTAACTCCAGTTGAAATTATGTGGGGAAAAAGTTCTGGAGTGAGGATATGTTGGAAAGAACCTACTTTCATGCATCGAATTTGCTCCTGCAGCAGTAATATCGTGAAAAGGGTTTTAAGAAATACTCTCAATTGATCTCCTGTCTTCCTCGTAGGTGAACAAAATAATGAACTTCTAATGAGAAAAATCATGAAGCCGTCCAACTAGTTCACGCTCCATTACGAGTGAATGTATTTATATCGACTCATGATGTTTCGTCTGGCCAGGTCGTGGGCGTGGTCGAGGTCGTTCATGTCATTTTGTGGTGTAGTGGTCATTCAAAATCCATCTCGCCACACGAGTGGGAAAGAAATGAAAAAGAGGATCAAGGGGACTCAATACCAGTTCAAATCTCACAAGTGAATGTATTTTATATCGACCTCATGATCAAATCTGAGGCCGAGTCGTGATTTGTCGTTAGAGACAGTTAATATCATTTTGGTAATTGGCAAGTGGTCATTCCAAAAATCATCATAGCACTTTGAAGTGGGAAAGAAATGAGAAAAAGGATCAAGAGGCTCAAATACAAATTCCGTTGATAATGTATGCTATCGTTGTGGTGAAGGCATTGGTCGCATTTTGTTATCTGTAAAACATTTTGTTGATCTCTATAAGGAGTCATTGAAATGGAATGAGAAAAGTTGAAATAATTTCATCTTGAGTGTGTAACCAGATACGAGTTTGATGATTTTACCTAATCCTAGATGTTGCTGATTTCTTTATTATTGAGAAGACAATATTGCTAGTTTAATCCAATAGCAAAAGTGCCGAGGATGATCATATTATCTTCATGAGATAAATGTTTATATTATCATAACTACATATTTAATGTTTATGAATGCATGCTTAAGTAATTATTATAATAAATACCTTTTCATCATTTGTACGTTTTTTTTTTATGTTTATCTTTATATTTATTTATTTTGTTTGACACATGTCGACTTCTCGTGAAGAATATGGAATTATCACCAAAGCCATTTGCGTGGTACGATGTTTGCCTCTAGATAGTCTGACAACGCACACTATACTTAAAAATTTGACATATTTCTTTTACTTAAAGCGAACAACAAGTGTTAGTACAATTTGTGGCAATGCAAAACTAATTGGAAAACTCTGGAAGAGCTCATAATATATACCTAAAGGGGCAAATCTTGTGATTGAAAAAGCCTTATAATGCGAAAAGTCTCGCGAAGAAATCACGAGTTTCAAAGATATTACTTAGAATGGATCATATATATTGGGGCTAAGCGAAGGCAATGTCGAATATTTGTACATTGACTGTTGCTGGAAAGAAAAGTGTCTTTGGAAAGATTACGCATTTTGTTACGGCACATACTACATGTTAGCGATTATTGAGGCGTGCAATAGTTAACCAACGATTAACTAATCATGAGTAATTTATAATTTGGCATAACCCGGTTGGGTCATCCCGTTCCATTATGATCACGGATTATAGAGAATTTATCTGGGCATTCATTGAAAAATAAAGATGTGAAGCGAATAAATTCTCATGTGTTGCTTGCTCGAGCAAATTAATCATTAAGCCTTCACGGTAAAAGATTGATTGAATCCACATGTTTGGGCGTAAACATGGCGATGTTGTGGGCCTAAACCATCACCAGTGGACCGTTAATGCTATGGTTTAATTGAGGTAGCGACTAGATGATGCCACGTTTTCTATTATCAACTCGTGGCAAAGTTTGTGAGATTAGCTCAAGCCCAGATTCATTCCCGAGCTCGATTTCGGACAATCCCATTAAAGCCTATAGACTTGACAATCTTTGAGTGATTCACTTTATCGACATTCAATGATTATTATCTTGCCATTAGATAACCATTGAACATCTTGCCTTTGTGTTCATACTGGGAATGATCTTAGAATCATTTATAAACGAATTCAATTAATTGGGACATTCAACATGAGGCAAAAACTTCACACTATATCTACATGGGGGCATGCTATCTTACATATGCCGCGACACTGATCGCATAAGGCCCATAAGTTATCATGAATTCTCCCCATTGTTGGTTCATGGTCGGGGAACCAAATGTGTCTTTCCCATCTGGTGCATGCGGTTTATATTCCAATTACTCCGCCACATCGCACCAAAGGGTGGGACCTCAGAGGAGGGTTAGGGATATATGTTGGTATGAATCTCCGCTATTATTAAATATCATGAACATCTAGATTTGTTCGCGACGCGCTTTGTAGATTGTCATTTTGATGATGAAAAACTTTACCCGACATAGGGAGAAACTAAGCGGTGATAATTAAGCGGAATGAATTATCATATTCCCATATGATCTCGAGCGAAGGCTTGATGTGAACAGGAAGTTCAAAAGATAATTCATTTACAAAACAGCAAGTCGCGAGACGCATTCTTGATCCAAAAGAGTAACTAAGTCACATATACCGGTACAAATGCTCTTATTAGATTGTTGTTCTACGAAGGACAACTTATTCGCTAATTAGATAAAGGGGACAGCACTGAGTATTTGTCGGTTCCAAAGATACAAATCTCATAAATGAAAAGAGTAAAGGATAAATGACCAAGTTGAGTAAATGTGTTAGAAAATTTCACAGTAAAACTCGAGATGAGTGATTTCCAAATAGAATAAGGTACCTAAGATTGATGGAAATGAAGAGATCTCTATTAGTGTATGACGAGGAGCGATGGAACCAAAATGAAATAACCATCGCTTGATATTTTTACATATCATGTTGTAAAATGTTGCAAATGAAAATGAGGATCTAGAACCAATGTCTATGGAAAATATAGACATCGAGAAGATTAGCCCAAATGGAAAGAGGCCATAGATTGTGAATTAAAATTGCTGGCAAAAGCGTAGATTTTGGACACATTGTCTGACGCCTTATAGTATAAAGCACGGCGGATATAAATGGGTTTTCGTGCAGCCGAAATGAGAATCATGTAAGTTGTGCAGGTATAAAGCAGATTGGTTGCCCAGGGTTCTCCACGAGACCGGTGTTGATTATGAAGAGACATATTCTCTGTGGTGGATGCCTGACTTTTCAATTTTAATTAGTAAGCGGTTTGTGAAAAAGAAACTTCCAAATAAGTATGGATGTCACCACACCACAATACGCTCACTTGATAATGACATTTATAGAAAATCCACAGAGGATTACAGGTTGCTGACAGTATGACTCTAATGAGGAGCTTAATTCAATAAAGCTGCAAAGGTCTCTATGTATTAAAGCAATGAGGGCGTATGTGGTATAATCGCTTAAGCGAATACTTGTTGAAACAAGTTATAATAATATTTTCTTTGTCGTGTGTTTTTATAAAGATATCAGTCTGTTTGTGATAATTGTAGTATATATTGATAAGTTTAAACATCGCTCCGGAACTCTGAAGCTTCAAAAGGCTGTGAGTACTTTAAAGTGGAATTTGAAATGAAAGACCTTGGGAGAACAAGATTTTGTCTTGGCTTTGCGGATCGAACATCTCGAGGATGGAATTTTTTTATGCACGATATACTTATATATCAAAGATCAGCAAAGATTTTATATGGATAAGGCACACACACATTAAACACTGATGTTTGTGAGATCACTTGAAGTATTAAGGATCCTTTTAAGCCCTAAGGAAATGATGAAGTAGCGAGTCTGAAATTACCATATAAAGTGCCATAGGTTCCACTAATGTATCTTTTTAAATCACTTTCGACTGATATATCATTTTAAATTGTACAATCTATTCTTTGAGATATAGTTCTTCCTCTGAAGACATTGGATGGGAGTTAAACGAGATATTGATATACCGGGGCTGTGGTGCAGGGTTATATTATTCTCTTCGTCCAGAAATGGATTAGTAGGTTGCCAAGTCAGGGTTTTGTCAGTCTCTAATGGAGACTAAGCAGGATTGTAATATTTCTATATGGGTAGCCTTTGCTATATCTTGGCGTTCCTGAAAAAATAATTACGACCATCGTAAACCCTTGAAATCCTAGCAATTCATGAAGCAAGCGAAATGTGTTTACAAACTTAGGTCAATAATCAATCATATCCATAAAACATGTGGGTTGTCTTATCAAAGTACTAACAATTTTGTATGAAGATAATATAGCATGTATAAGCAGGTGAGAGGCGGTTCATATCAAGGTGATAGAAACGAAGCATATCCCCAAAATTCTTCTTTGCATGATGTCAAAGTGTGGTGTTATCAATATTCAACAAGTTCGATCTAGTGATAACCTCGCTGATATATTTACAAAGGCACTACCTACAAAGGGTCGAGCTAGTATCCAAAATTGGACTCTGACTGACTCAGTGGTCTTAGGGATAGAGATGTAGACAAAGGGGGTAAGCATTGTACACTCTCTTTAGGCGATAATATTCTTCTCTCCATTGATTTCCTTTTCTTTCTTTCTTCTTTTTGGCAATGTATTTCCCCGATAACGGATAAAGATTATGTACTCTTTTCCTTCCACTAGGGTTTTCCACAGGGGTTTTTACAGTAAAAGGTTTGTGAGGCATATTCTTCATAATAGTCATTCAGAGTGTTATAAATGAATGACCACATACATGGAAGTTATGAACTTAATAGGTTTATTAATGAATCACATGCCATGTCCTATGATAGATCATGTGAGTTCATGTACATGATGAATCATGGGTTCAATATTGAACTCTCATTAATTAGGTTCATATCTTATCCCCAGAAAGCCTATAAAGATTATTCACCTTTGTTGAAAGAGATGTGAAATAAGAGTTCTCTCATCTTACACTCTCACTCTCATGTCTTTCTATCATTCCCTCACTAACTTCAACTTTTTCACACATTGGGATCATTTGGTTTACAACAATATATATCTATATATATATATATAATCATAAATGCCCACATATAACATTTTAATGTCACAAATGAATCAAATAGAGATGATACATTTGATAAAAGCTTTGTAAGGATCGGATTAAGGAATTATGCAATGCATTATACAGCAAAGAAAAAAAAAATGAAACATGTTATAATTAGAAACCTCAATTAGGCACACATTTTGTACTCGTAAAAAAAATTAAAACGTTAAGTAAGAAATCATAAGAAAAAGTAATTTCTTTTATTCAATGAATAATTCTATTAAATAGTCTTTACATAGGTTACTAGAAGCATCCTCAAAAGACAAAAAAAAAACTCTACAGTGTTAAGAAACAAATAAATCAATTATCTCATGATTAAGGGGGAAAAATAAAAAATGATTTCCAAATCTGCTCTATTACTGATTTATCTTGTAAATATTTTTTAAATATTATGTTCTCATAATTGGCTTTCTTGATCTCTATCACTCCCCTTCAGAGAAACTCCTTGATCTCACGTTTACCATAGCCTCAGGTTTCACTAGAAAAAAATTATTTCTCTTTGTCATGATGTCTTGCTTTATAAGAAGAGATGTATGACAACAAGATATGATGGAGAGTATGAAGCGGTGGAAACGATTCGGCTAGTTAATGACCATGTTAGCTTGTCGAGCATATAAGTTATTTCGACGGGCTATATTATCGGGTTTATGTTCAAGTTCAAGCTCGAATTCAGGTTTAGGTTCGAGTTTGGGTTTGGATCGGTTGACAGTTGGGGAGTTCAGTGACTATCTTAACATCTCTCTTCCAAACGAGTAAGTTCTGTTCAAAGAGATTCTAATTCTCCAATAGTTAACTCAACCTTTGTGGATGATTATGCTGGTTCGATTGCCATAGTATTTGATTTGATAGCCATACTTAGAAACCAAAATTCAGAATAAGAGAAAACTGAAATTCTTATTCAATGAATAATTATATAACAAATGTTTAGAAAAAAAAAAAAGAAGAAAGAAGAAGAAGAAAATACAAACAGCTACAGAGTCTTAAGAAAAATAATTTACCAATAATAGAAAAGCGTGGCCTTACAAAACCAGGGTTGAGTTGACAATAATCAGCTCTTCTGGAATTTATGTAATTTAGGAAGTAGCAGTACCATCTTTGTTATGTCCCATTTGGCAGCAGATCTTATTTTCACAAAATCGAATGAGTCTCGGCACAATTAGGGAGCTCTACCAAATATACAATGCAATATAACAGGTATATCCGCATGACCAATCAAAGTCTTGATAGATGTAATAACACTGAGATCATCTTGTCCATATCATAAATATATAACTATGCACAATAGTCCAAAGGTTTATTACAATATTCTTATATACAACACATATAGATATATATGTCAGCAACTTCTGGCAAAATCGGCTTTCTTCACAATTGGAAAGCCTCTATTGGCGCGAATCCTCCGGTACTGTCTGCTTTTTGAAATGTGGTCCACGATGGGGTGAGCAATGCTCAGTAGAGAATAATTCTTACAAGGGCTACTTCCCACCTAAGTGCACTTGCAAAAACCTACACATTCCTACTCAAATGTCTACATGCCATGAATGAGAATGTGAATCACCCTGTCCCATGTCTCAAGTCCTCTCCGACTCCCTCACACATGCATATGCCAAGTGTGAAACCGTCATTTATGTTCCATCAATGACCATTTTTCCAAAACAAAAGCATTTTGTTTTATAAATCAAAATCTATTGGACAAACTTCGATATTCACTTGTTTTAGTCGTAATGTTTTGTGGGTGTAATTTAGGGAGTTTCACCATGAGCTTTGCACACCTTCTGACACTTTCACGAACTTTCATCGCTAGATACATATGTCTATCAAATACCAGTTTTTCACCCAGAAGTATATCATAACACTGTCACCCTGACATTGTGTTGCTGTTTCTTTTTTCTTTTTATGCGATTGAGTGTTTGGATGTTGTCCCATTTTGCAGGAGCCCACCATCAAACCTTTGCAAACCACCGATTATTAGATCTATCATGTACTCGACCTGCCATCAAACACTAAACACAGTAACCGATCTCAACCATATCACTCACAGGTCGATATCCCACGTGTAAATCCCGTGCAATCTCTTTTAATTTGCATGTGTGCCATCTTTACGTACCTGATAGATACCACGTCTGTGATTCAAAATCATACTTCATGCCAAGGATCATGGATAATCATATTTGATACATATAATTATTCCTATTTAATTTCCATATGTCTAACATATATCTTAACATGTACAGCCTATTAACATGTTGTATTACTTTTCGCTCCATCTGACATATATGACTTTTGAAGTATCGATATTACGAGACGAGGATAACTTGTTACCTTTATCAATTGTGGCAGCGATACCACGACAATCCACACATCAATTTTGACAAGAGCGGGAAAACACGAAACTATGAGCACGAATGCCATAACGGACCGTAGGATAGTTCGGAACTCGGTTCGAAAACTAGTCTACGTTCTAGTCTGAGCCACGAGCCATTAAGCGGAGTCTAATTTGTTAGTAGTCTCGAAAAATGAGCCAAACTTGGAGCGGCTATAGAGGTTAAGTTTAGGTGATTTAAAAGCCTAACATCGAGTTCTCGAGATAGAGCTACAATTTTATGAAGGATACTAGTCAAATTCTGCTTTTTTCCCTAGCGAAAAATCAGTCCCAATCTGGATAGTAAGTTCGGCCCCGAAAATAGAAGGAGCGACTGTGGCGGTCATAGAAAAGCGGATCATACCTTGGGGTTATGAGATTAATTTGGGTGATTCAAAAGCCTAATCTCAAGTTCACAACTTGGATACAATTGTCATGAAGGACACTGGAAATTAAATTCCCTTCTTTTTAACAAAATCAGCTAAAAAACATGGACATCCTTATAGAGTCCAAAATAGGGCACTATTCCCATAACCCATTATTTTGCCAAACAATCCCTTAGGGTAAAAACGGCCAAACAGCCCCTTAGGGCATTAAAACTACGACTAATATCTAAAATGGAAATATTCAAAATGGAAGATCTACCTCTTGGGCGTAGAAAACTAAACATTGTTTAAGACTTCGTCCTTGAATCTAATGAAATCCCATGTTTTAGTACATACATAGCCTTATGTGGGTATTCAGACTTTCGTTCTGGCGATAAATTACGATCGTGAAACATAGATTGAAGAGAGAAGTTTGGTTTTTCCCTACCTCTCATGTTGGACAGGAAATATGGTGTTTTACGCGAAAATGATTTTAACCCCTTTTGTCTAACTCACTTAAGTTGGACATGTGGTCCATGTCACACCACGTGTCCACGACCCGTTCTGGTTCGTTTCTTCCCCGAAACTATTTATTTTTATCTCGGTTCAAGTTCAATTTATTTTAAATGAACTTAACTTGAGTTATTTCTTAACTCCCAAGATTCATAAAAATCTAAATCCACAGGAGTTACTAGATACTGCGATATCCTTTGAAAATCAAGTGAAAAAAATCACATTTGCATCTTGGAGTCGACGAAAATTTTAAGGTAACTAGATTTCAGGGCGAATCAACGGTGAGTTGTTTCATCATCAAGATCTAGAAAAATTTCGAGATTCCTTGAACAATTTAAACAATTTTACCTTTTTGCCGCTTTTGGAAAAATAAAATTTTTCTGCCAGTTTACATTCTTCCACATGGCAATTTGTCCAAAATTCACCTCACATCAGTCACATGCATATGGAAGAGTCATTTTGATATAATGGTAAAGAAAACCACCTCCATCTCGAACAAACGATAAGCGGCATGTATTGTGTCCTGCATTGTTCCCATGTACCTCCTCCACTCTTGATTAACACTGTGAACCCACATTTACTAACCTCACAGGTCTTTGCAAGACCCTAATCTAAAATATCATGATGCCATTAGTCACTCCCTCTCAAATGTCCCATATCGGCATCAACAACAAGTAAAATTCAGTCTACTACATGAGTCGGATCTAGAGTGCCTTCAAACATTAAGACATGCACACTATGTTAGGATAAATTTGGCGTTAAAGCCATGAATATGAAATATAAATCCACTCTTCTATAAATATTCTTCTATCTTGTTGATCTATCTGGAAATGAAAACATAACATCGAACGACCTCATCTCTTAGGCATTACCTTTAAAGTGTGATCTTATAAACTCTAAGTTAGATTAATTGAAGTGTACTTTATACTCATTTTATCCTATGTTTTACTTATGTTTTAGTATTTTATTATATCAATAGTGATCTAAATATACAAGTATTTCATTTTGATTAGTCCATCAATGAGCCAATATGGAACAAAAACAAAGAGATATAAAGCCAATCGGCCATGACATATCGTTGGCATTTACTATGTTTTTGATGTTTTTAATTGTACAATGATCGTGCTTCTGATATTGATCACGGATAAATAAGGAACTGGGCTTTCCAAGAGACCATATTCACTCAAATTTGGACTTTCAAATGACAAAGTTATGACTCACGGTAGTTGAAGGAAGAAGAAGGAAATTTGAAAAGTGACCAGTTGGAAATTTATACAACGTTAAAGTCTTTATGAAATTTCCAAAGTGTTTTTACTTGACATATCTAGATTCTAAACTTCAATAGCATTATTGTTTCAAAAGAACACTGATGATTTGGGGATGACTAAAGTTATGACTTTCTGGTGGGCCTTATGAGGCTTTGTGTAACTTAGCAGCGTCTAAGCGATGTTGCGGAGAAATTTATAAAATGCAGCGTCAGTAGTGCAGGCAGTTACTTCTGCAGGCATGTCAGCGTTGAGGTTGGATACTGGGATAATTTTTTAGCCATTTTCAGACGTAATTGTGGGTTTTAAACCTCAAACCCACAGAAACCCATGAGAAGACGATTTGGAGCAATTTTGGGGTTTTGGGGAGAACAAAACCCCTTTGGGTGGAAAGACCCTAGGGCTTGGATTTTCTGGGGTTTTGAGTGCCAGAGGAAGAGCATGGGAAGAAGAAGATAATGGAGGAGGAAGAAGGGCTTGATGCCAAATTTGTTTTCTCTCTTTCTCTTTCAGGTTTTCTCTTTCTTTTGATGGTTGTATTACTTTTCTCCTTTGTTTAAGTTCTGTTTCTTGGTTCAATGTGTGAGACATGTGTAATGTATGGTAACACAATTTATATTGATTGAAGTGTTTCATTCATATTTATATTTGAGTATTTGTTTGGATACTTAATCGCATGGGTATTTGGCCGATATTATGGATTGTAGTTTGGTTAAATATGAAGTGAGTTCAAAATTAGACCATGAATTATGATTTGTCTCATTATCTTGAAAGATGTAGTGAGATTAGAATTTATAGTATGCAGATTTATGGGTTCAATGCATTCTTAGTTATGATGGTTTGATGCAGAGATGCAGTATAACCTTTTCTAAGGGTAGTGTGCGGATGCTCGAGAGAGATTAGAATATACATTAGTGAAATCTATATCTTCCATGGTAAGTGATGTGATTAATTGGAGTTGAGTTCTCAAATATTGTTTGGGTGAAATCTGCCTAAAGCTTTTGATCTTTATCAGATCAGAACCGCCCACATTGTGATTATTAATATTTGGGGTTTTTTATAGATTTTCCTATCAATCAGGCATGACTGATTGATGGGCCTTGCCTTAGTCTCAAGGTAAAATGATATATATCTTCTGTGCTAAAACAGTGTTACATTGATACATAGAAGTACACATTTTATAGCACAATGAGCTATCAAGTTTTAGCGTGATTGCCAGAGGTGATACTTTTGTATTGATTTGAAATAGCTTCTTACTTTGGATATAGTTGTTGTTTTATTTTCCTTCTTGTCCATTTTACTTTTAGTTTTTTGTTTGGTTTGTAGCATTTCAATCACAATGGATCTATGTGAGTTGACAAAATGCATTTAGCTCACTTGAAACAGTAACAACTAAGAATCACGTGATTGGTGATGAGCATCAAATATGGTGACAGCTCAAGTGCGTCAAATGTAGCATTATATTATAATGGATTAACCAGCCTTGGTACGCCATTGACGTCATAATTTTGGATGGAGCCACCACCAATATAAATGGAATACAGCTATACCATTAGCACACTCCATAAGTCGAATATCGAGCTTTTGGAAGCGCGGTGAGTCAGAAGAGCTCTGAAGCTAAATCTACAATGGCGCGAGCCTAAATTACCAAAGATGATGGCTAAATGGACCTTCTCAGTTGGGTTGCCAGTTTCATGATCCAGATAGAGATGATCAGCATACAATAAGGAATGAAAAAAGTTAGAGGTAGCCATGTTGAGATCAGAAAAGGAGTTGCATGAATCATGACATCTGAAGTTCAATTATTAAGTTGACAAGGGCTAATGTTCAAATTCAGCTTACACCATTCAGGCTTGAAAGAAAGATGTCTTCAAGGCCATTCTTACCTCGACTTGGTTGAAGAACAGCTACAAGAAGAGGAGAGTATGAGTATAGAAGAACTAATAGTGGCAAAATATATGAAAGAGCAAGAGAATATGGCTACAATGTCCTTTGAAGGACAACGTGAGAGTTTTCCATCCTCTGGATTGAATATAGAAAAGCTTGAGATACAGTGAGCCTGGGGATGAGGCAGAAGAAGTTTCAAGCAGTGCGGGAATGATGCCTGAAATTTTGGGAAACCTTAGTTGTGAAGGAAGATGAGCCAACTTCTCCAGAATCATATGAAAAGACAAATGATGAAGTTGTAACTATTTCGGGTAAATACACAGGTTCATTGCAGCTGAGAAGCATAAAATGAGAATGGCCTAACTTCCAGGTGAATTAGGTACATCATTCAGACAATGAATGAGAGGAATCATTGTAAAGAAAAAATGAAAAAATACAAAATAGAAAAAATAATGATCTTGGAAGACTATATTATAAGTTGTTGAGATTATTCAGTGTATCTCTTAGAGAATGATGAGTAAGAATCACCAACATATAAATGGTTGGTAGAGTCTGTTTAGACTCGAAAGCAGGCGAAACTTCTTGGGGGCGATGAGTTGGATTTCATTTTTAGTTACTTTTGAGTTTGTTTTAAATAAAATTTTCACCTTGCGATCTTGTGTTTCTTGTGATATTGTTTTGGGTTTTGGAGTTCAGGACCAGCTGTGGGGTGGAGATCTGAAGAGTGGAGGACATAGTATCTTGGGGTTGAAAGAACAAAGTCGACAGGAAGTAGTTCGACATCCTCCCTCATTTCATTTCATATATGCTTCCTATTTTCAGGCCTCATCTCATTTGGAACTAAGTCTAATCCCTCTTAACATCTTTGCCTCCAAAGTCATATTCATTGGAGCAACTTTAGGAATTTCAGTGACTCAAGGGGCCTCATTATCCATTCTTGCTTTTGTTTCACATTGAGGACAATGTTTAATTCAAGTTTGGGGGGGTGAATTCAAAATTTTTTTTTAAATCCAACTTTGTATCTCCTTACCTATTTTAGTTATTACTTTATTTGTTTAGGTTGTTTGCATGAGGTTTTCTTTCTTTCTTTTGTTTGTTTCATGTCTCATATGAGTGAGTTCGATGCCTTGTTGGCTAGTAGAAGGTCATTTTTAACACAAACATTTAGAAAAGATGATGCAAAGTGGATTGGACCCTTAGGCTTTTAAATGATCTGCAGGTGTGTGCTTACATGGTATAGGTGACTTAGCTTAGTGCCTACCTTGTGCTACAGAAGATATTTCTCAAGGAATATATGCACTTTTGGTCTCCACTTGTATACCTTGGTCTCGGACCCTTGCCTTTGGGTTGACTAAACTTGGGGATTCCTGGCCACTGAAAATGGGACACCTAATCAAAAATAAGTTGCCATCGACCCTAATTAAGAGAAAAATACAAAAACAAAGAAAGAGTGAAAAAGAAAGATAAAAAACAAAAGAAAGAAAAATGTCAAAAATATAAGTATGTGAATAAGAATAAGAGGAGTCATCGATCGAAATCTGAACACGGTCACGAGGGCCTTTCAAATCTAATGCCCTAAGCCAACGGCGGGAGTCATTGACTACTTTGCTCGCTACACAGGACGAGAAGATGGATCCTTCCTGACTTAAGGCCTTTGAGTTTGGTTGAGTGTTCGAGTGAGTTTGAAGGGAATTTAATGTCGGTGCCCTTAACCCGACTAGTGAAGTCATCAATGGATCCGTATGGGAATCTCAATACAAAACTTCTTGTAACACAGTTTTCTTTCATTTTTAGGTATTTGGTATGAATAAGGGATTAGCTGGTGCGTTCTTATCCTTTCTTAGTTAGCTTAACTGCTCGGTGAGTTGAGCTTAAGTTTGGGGTACTAGGACCTAGCTATACATTGGAAGTCATGCTATCACCTACATTTAATTCTTAGGAAAGGTCATTGAGGACTTTGGGGGTTGATTTGCTTTGCTATATGCTTTGCTTTACCATGTTCATAGAGTTTAAAATTGTAAGGATCCTAAACTTTGGTTGAAAATGCTAATATTGTAACTTATGTTTCATGAGGATTCTTCAGCTTGGAATCATGTTATCATACTCATCTCATTATGGTGTGTATTTCAATTTTGTTTTGTTTTGAGTCGGAGTCTCTTGTAGGGACAAGCAGAGTTTAAGTTTGAGGGTGTGATGAGTATACTTTATACTCATTTTTCCTAACACTTACTGTTTTATTAGTTTTGTATTATATGAATAAGTGATCTAATGCGCAAATGTTCAATTTTGTAGTTAGGTCATCCATGAGCCAGCATAAAACAACAAAGAGATAAAGCCCAAAATCAGCAAACAACACATGCGGCAACGACTACTATTTTGTTTTTAATTTGTCTGTGTCCCAAATTGCTACAATATTGATATGATAAATAAAGCTTTCGGGCTTTCAAAGACATATTCACTCCATTTGGACTTCAAATGACAAGTTATGACTCTTGGTAGTTGAAGAGGAAGAAGAAAGGGGCGAAAAGTGACCAGTTGGAAATTTTGTACATTGATTTATGTGATTTTCCAAAGTGTTTTTCCTTGACATAAATAGATTCTACACTTCAATACTTTCCAACGGTACCAAGAACACCCAAATCGGAGTTCAGGTGACAAAGTTATGGCTACGAAGTTAGACAAAAAAGAAAGGCGTAACAGCGTCGCGACATTGCAAGTACATAAATCTGCGGCATCCAGAGCGTTGCGGCGTTAAAGTTGATTTACGGTGATTATTGGCATTTTGAGCCCGCAGTGCCGGGTTTAAAACAAACCCTAGAAACAAGCGAAAGAAGGCGATTGTTTGGTTTGGGGGTTTTGAGAGAATAAGCTCCTTTGGGTGGAAAGACCCTAAGGCATTCTTGAAATTTTTCTAGGGTTTGTTCTTGGAAGAGGAAGAACGGGAAGTAGAAGATAATGGAGGAAGAAGGGAGTTCAATGTAAATTTGTTTTCTCTCTTTTTCCTTTTCGGTTTTCTTTCTTTGATGGTTGTATTTACTTTTCCCTTATGTTTAGTTAGTTTTCTTAGGAGGTTTAGATGTAGCCAAAGACATGTGTATATGAATATCATCATATTTATATTGATTGATGTTTTGTTTCCCATATTTATGTTGAGTATTTCATTTGGATCTTAATGCTTGTAGGTATTTGGCCAATATTTACGCCGATTTGTGGTTTGATTCAAAATATGAAATTGAGTTAAAAATTAGACCATGAATAATTTACCATCTAATATCATAGAGATATAAGTGAATTAGGTGTGAGTATTAAGATTTATAGGGTTGATACATGCTGGTTATGATGGTTTGAATGGAGATGGTATAACCTTTTTTAAGGTAGTGTGCGGATGCTCGAGATATTCGAATATACATTAGTGAAATCACCATCTTCGCGATGAAGTGATGTAGATTGATTGAGTTGGGTTCATACATCATTGTTTAGGTGAAATCTATACCCTAAAGCTTTTTAATCTTTATACAATCATTCTTGCATGCCTAGATTAGTGTCTTTGAGTTTTTCTATAGATTTTCCACCATCCAAATAGGGCATAGGCTATATTAGAGTGGGTGTAATGACACAGTGGTGAGTTGATACTCTTATCATTATATTATGGCGGCGTGTTTTGCATAGGCGTACATTTACATAACCTGAGTGCTATCAGCTTCCATAATAAACTAAGGTACTATCAGATTACCATAATAAAACATTGTGAGAACCACTCTAGTTGTATTCTTTGTTGCATTGTGACAACCATAATAGACTATTGGTACCATCATAACATACATAAAGGATTGTATTAACTGTGTAATTAATGAATTATGTCATTGAAATTGTGTGAAACTAAATCTATAGATTAGACGAAGATAGAGAATGGGATGTTCGTTTATGTATGCTATGGTGGGAAATGGTGAAGTCGATGGGTCATTGAATCTGAGGTGGGCGAGTCATCTCGAAATCATGAACGTGCATATTCCACTATGCGAATTTGTTCCTGATAGTTTGTAGTAGTTGAGGTTGAATCAGCTTTTGTGAAATATTTTTACATGTAAATTTGATCCATCAATGTTGGTACTGTTAGAAAACAATGTAGAAATGAGGAAAATGTTTAGATTCAATGGCAATCATTGTTCTGTGTACGTGAGTTCAAATACCTGATCACAGTTGGGGTTGTCACTCATCGGGGATGAGTGGGATTTGGTTCAACATGATTACAATGACTACGCAAATATTTTACTTTACATGGACTCGTTTCAGACACTCTGTTATATTGTGTGTGGTGATCCTCAAGCGCTTTGGCCCATTCACTTGGATTCTAATTTGTATCTGGAAGGCTGTTAGTTGGATCCCGGATTGTCCCCATGGGTGTTGTAAATACCTCTTGTTTTTCCAGGTTCATGAGTAGTGATTGACTTTTGGTTACGAAAGGAGGACTGGCTTAAGTAGCAACTGATAGACTACCTTAAGCGTTCCCAAGTGGATGACTGATGTGTAATACGATATCTTGGATTTGGGCCTTATACAGAGGGCTTTAACATGACGTTTTGTGTGCGGGCGATGAGTGCACTGGGAGAGACGGCATGCTAACGGGTGTGTGGCAACCAGACGAAAGACCTTTGGATGCAAAACGAGCGATGGTGATGATCTAGTTTCTTCTCAACCAATGATTGAATGGCGGAGGCCTCGAATAGTGTGATAATGTCAATTCGATGTACACTTGAATACATGCCACGGAAAATTGAGCAAAATTTTGCAGGAACATGGGATGCGTTTGACTTATGTACATGTAGAGAAGGAGAGGAGAATATATGTTGTCAAGAACATAGATTGTTCCTTGGATGTGGCGAATAAATTGTGTAATCTGAGATTAGTTTGGCAGTTGTGCAGCTCTAGTGATGGTCATTTACAACAACTCTTTATTGCCCATGAAGTGTCCATTATATGGTTTTTGAGGGGATGTCAGCTAGTCATTACTATTGATGCAGTCCACGGTGAAATATATAGTGTTTTCCCTCTTAGCAACATCTTATGATGCCAATGACAACATGTTCCTATAGGCGTATGGTGTGATGGAGCTCAAGAGTACAGATTAAAATTGCTTCTTGCAAAGCTTGAAATCTCATTGGGAATAAAGATCTTGGTCATTTTATCGGATGAACATAGGTCTTGCATTAGTGTACTAGAGCTTTTTAGAGGAGAGAACCATGCCTATTGTTATCGTCACTTGAAGGAGAACTTTTGTAGCTTTTTTAATAAGTATAACATAAGGGGGAACAAAGGGAAGGAAAATTCATTGCAATGGCTTGATAAAATTGCCTATGCTTAATTGGAGACTGATTACAATGCTCACCTGAATGAATTATGTATGTATAATGATTCATTAACTGGGATTAGAGCAAAATGAACCTCAAAAGCTGGGCCATGTCAAAATTCACGAAGAGCTTGATGGGACAGGCGACAAAGAAACCTTGTAAGAGTCTTTTAATGGTTAAGAGATGAGCGACATTACTCTGTTCACAGTTACGAATCGAGCACATGACTAAGTTAGGTGCTGATAACATAAAGATTGAGATCCAGTCAATGGAAGGTTCTATAAGTAGAAAATAGATCGAAGTGAAAATTAATATTGCTAAAGGGTAGTTTACATAGTCAGCCCATTTAGTGAGTCTATCTTTGGTGTATTTATTGGTACTTCAATCCTCAATGTTGACATCAAGGAGCACAATTTCACTTGTCGGGCCTGGGAAATGTCGGGCATACCTTGCGAGCATGCATGTGCAGTGATAGGATTTAATGGACAAAATGTGGCTGATTTTGTTGATGATCAATTCAAGTTGCCAACCCAATATTTGATATACTCGAGTTTTTTTCGAGGTATAGAGACTCATGACATGCTAAAAGTCGTGCTCGATGGTGTTTTTTGAGATGTCCTAGGGAATGAATACTTATCTTTAAATTCTCCATGTTCAAAACAGCTTCCCGAAAGACTAAGGAAAAAACTTATAGAGTCCCAATTTCAGGATAAACGCACCAAGTATTGTTCACGTTGTAATCAGGCCGGGCATAATCGAAAAACATGCAAAAATCCTCTTACCTGATTAATGTTTGCTTTGCATATCTCACTACTTCGAGGCCAATAACTTATATTGTATTCTTAATTAGATGATTTTGTTATCTGGCATATCATAGTATTGTCACAATATATATGTTTACGACAGTTATTTATGTTGTAATCTTAATTAGATGATTATGTTATTTGGCATACTACAGTGTTGTCACAACATTTATGTTTTCATTTATAATATTTGGATAACTTTAAGGACAATTACTTATATTGTAATCTTAATTAGATAAATTAATTAGCTAATAATTGTAGTATTATCACAACATTTATGTTTTTATTTCTAATATTTGGATAACTTTGAGGATAGTTACTTACGTTGTAATCTTAATTAGATGATTCAGTTTTTTGACATACTGTAGTATTGTCAACACATTTCTAGGTACTACCATAACATATTGGGGGTACTACCAGAATATACTAGGGTACTCCACGGGTACAACCACTTAACTTATTTACAAATACCATAGTATAATTACCCTCACGAAAATCTACTATCGTTTATAGATTATGAAACCAATTGGTTCATTAGCTACATGTTAGAAATAGTAGTACCATTACATAGTGGGGTATTACCATAATATTAGGAATTTTCACTGTTCAATATAACTTATTTAAAAATATATAATTATATTCATAGACATCTACTATAGTTTATAGTTATGTGAAACGAATTGGTTGGTTAGCTATATATTTAGAAATAGTAGTACCATTACATAGTGGGGGTATTACAAAGCATATTAGGGGTACTACCATAATATATTGAAATTTCATATTGCAACCCATACTTATTTGAAAATATAATTATAAAATTAACTCGACCAAACATCTTATATAACATAGTTGTAAAAGGCAGGAAATTGGTTGTTATTCTGTATTTAAATAGTGTGCATTACAATTGAGATTACATATATAATGAAATTTTATCAAAACATACTAGAATTTTCACCATAACATATTTGGGGTGCTACCATATAAATTACATTATTAGTCCATTCATTGATTGTTGTTTTCCATGTGTATTTAAAGAAATTGCAAGAAAAGCGACCTTATCCCAAAGAATCATTGAAGGTGGTCAATTTTATTACTAATGTATATGTGTGATTCTTGAGTCACATTATATTGACCCTCATTGTGATTTTCAATGTAGGCGGCTCTACCTAAGTCTAGATGTTAGGGTACAAAGTTCTTAGCGGTTGTGAGACGCTTGCCAGTTGTTAAGGTAGCAACTATTGAAGCCATGGGCTTTGGTGGGTTGCTATAGTTAGCAACAAAGGAGATCCGATATGAGTTATGCCAATGGTTAATCTTTGCATATGATGTTCCATACCATCATTATCGGAATGAAGCTGGGTTAATAGGTAGATGCATTGGGCGTCAGTCGAGGGCATCGTAGGAATCCGTAGCCGAAACCTCGATGTCCCCACAGTTCATCAGCGGCCAGCGAAGAGTGAATATATATTCATGTGTTTGGAATCCAACTAGATTCATTACATGTTGGGGATGATTTGCTCAAAGTTTTCCTCACATTCATGTGCCTTATTTTGGCATGATATTGGCAAAAAGGAATGCATGACTTGTGACTCCTTAACCTTCTCCCAAAGATGACACTCTACGAATTGGCTTAACAAATGGAAGATAATGCGGGGTTATGCATTATTCTTGAAGGTATAGTAAGAAGTTGATTCCTTATATCATTTATCTATTAATCTGCTCATTGGAAGTTGTAATATTATCTAATGGTTAAATACTGACCTTAAGGTCAGGTTTATGTACTGAGCATAAAGAAGCGTCAGACTATTGTAAATGTTTGGAAAACTTAGTACCATGTATTATGGATTTTGACATAACCATTCAATAACATAGTCAACAGCTAGAATAAATATTTACGTTATTATGGATTGGTTGAAGTTAGAATAATATAGTACCTAAAATATACAGTTTCCTTTTATATTTTTGATTATCTGTTCCTTTGTGTGACGTGATTATTCCACGGCTAGGGAAGAGTACCACCTCAGGAAGCCTCATGTGGCTGGAAGAAGAGAGGATGAAAGAGGTGATTCTTGACATACAGTGAGTTCAGGTGATGAAAACAGTGTGAGGTAAAGCTTTTCTAACCATGACTTTGTTCTAATCATTAGTATATGTTAAGTATCTAATGGCCATTGTATTTTCCATTAGGTTGTTTTAGAATGCGGATGAATGCTAAAAAGATGAGTCGGGAGTGGCTAAAGAAAACTTAAACACGTCGAGAACATATAGTAATGTATGAAACACAGTATACCTGAATCAAGCTGAAGGAAAAAAAAAGAAAAGATACAATGGCACGTCATCAAATATAGTGGCTCACCATCACCCAGTCGGGGGTGAATGTGGATAATAGTGTGAGAGATGGTTCACCACATCAGATGGCTAGGGATGTCGTTGTGTTGGCATCCACATCCACACATGTTGTTGACATGACTTCCTCTCTAAAAAAAAGCCAAGGGTGAAGATAGTGACAAACAAAAAGGTTTGCTAAGAGACATACAAATATGAGTCATCATTTGTTGAAGAATGTGCTAGAAGCGTTCCGAAATTGCAATACAAAAATTATCAGTTGACTATGTGCTTGATCTAAGTGCGATGAGAGGTATTTTTGGTCATATATTGTATGTTGTATTCAGCGCTAGCTTATTTTGGTTTCTCATGAATGGCTTTATATATATATTTCACAGCCCGAGATACTAGTCTCCATGTTTGGGTTCTACATAACACGGAGGGAGATGAAAAGTTTAACAGGAAAACAATGGGTCAATAATTGTAATTATTGTGAATTTATTTATAGATATATGTTTCAACAATTGGCTTTTGATTTTGATATATTTTTAATTTGGCATGTGTATGGATTGACATCAAATGAGTGGCATGGTATGCCATGCTAAATAGTGAGGATTAACCTCACAACACACTATTTCGATCCACATTTTGTGGTATAATAATGCTTGGTTGACTATATTCATTGTCTTGGATAAGTTCTAGTCTCATCTGATAATGATATTTACTTCTTATTATTGTTAACCTCTTATTACAATTTGCATTTACCAAATTAGACACAAAAGCCAAAAATAGTGAAATAAAGGATAGGACCAAAATCTTTATGGACGTAGAATATGTTGGAATTGATCTACAAAAGTGTGATAAGGTATATCGACCATCCTACCATATGTTATTTTCAGTATATTTTTTATTAAGTTTCAATTGATATACTAATGATGATTTGAATAATGTTGCAGTTATATCTACTAGTATGTGATGACAAACATTGGTAGCTCCAAGTCATAAACATTGAGTCTGAACATGCTGAGATAGTATCATCTACATCACTTGGCCATTAAAACAGCATTCCTGAGGATTCACTAGAACTTACAATTGCTCTATGACGTTGTGTGAAAGCTTAGGGGCTGAAATTGTGTGGTTACTCCAATTTGATCAAATGCCTTTGATGTACCCAAACAAATAATGGATAAAATATCTACCACTCATCATTACTACCACAAATTTATAACCTTTAATCTAAAAACATATTGAACTTATTATAGATATGATTGTGAAGTATTTTTCATAAAATACATGGAGTATTGGAATAGAGGATGGTTTAACACATGTCATTGATGCGGTATGTTTTACCAGCATATGCTATTTCAAGATTACCAAATCAGCCTTAGTTTATATTGATCTCCTTTGTTGGTTGTTAAGGTTAAAAATTGTTTTCTTTCATTTTAGGACAAAATGGCTTCATATAGGATAGGGCAGTTTTTATGATCATGAATATAAAGACAATACATAATGAAAGCAAATTTCGGAGGCTTGCAAGCAGATGTTTGGTAAGTTCAGACCAGGATATCGGACATTATATGACATTCAAAACTGTTGTATATGTTTAAGCCAGTGTTACGTATATAATGCAATTGTTTCATTTAATAATATTGGTAATATATGCATAGAATCACACATTTTTATAAGTGTCCAGGATATTGGCAGTCTACCAGACATGGCACTTCACTATGACATAGGTTTTACCTGAAGTGTATATTTCTAAATAGCATGTATGAAAACTATGTTCGACAGTTCGTTAAGGTAGTACTAGGTAGTACCCCTATTATATTATTGTAGTACACTTACTATGAAATGGTTCTACTATTTCTAAATATGTAGCTAACCAACCATTCTCCTGCTACATTTCAACTGTAAACGTATAGTAGATGTTTGGTGGGGGTACTATAAATATGATATTTTCAAAAAAGTTATGGCAGTACCATGTAGTATCCCCCAGTGTGTTACATTAGTACCAACAGTATGTTATGGTGATACCACCTATAACATGGAAAAACAATAAAAATGTAGTGACTATATGTTATGTTGTTATATTGCGTGTGACCTCGATGATTCATACCAATTGCCCATTTTTCATTATGGTAGTAGCAGGTATAGTACCCTATAATGTTATGGTAGTAACCATAGTATGTTCCCCATAATGTTATGGTAGTAACCACAGTATGTTATGATAATACCAATGCAACATGTGACTTAACCGATTCATATCATATGCTCATTTTTCATTAAGGTAGTACCAGGTGGTATCCCCATGTGACCTAACTTATTCATACCATTTGCCTGACTTATTAAAAATGAAGGAATCGAATAAAAATTTAGTGATTAAGAAGAAATGTACTTGAAGCAATATTATGAATTGTTATTCAAATCAAGTAAAGCAAAATTATGAATTTTCATTCATATCAAGTGAACTAAAAGTTAATAAAGCATAAATAAATCATCCATGGCCAACTTAGTATTGTAATGCCACAAACAATTACCTAATTTCTAACCATTACAACAATGGCAAAAATAAGTCATGACATAACAAATGCAATTCTGACATATACTCCCTCTTGCATAACACCTGCGCCTTCTGTACAGCTAAGCTGTCATTTCTCATCTTTCATGGCCTCCCTACCGTATATCTCTTTCATTTTAAACTGTAATTTTTCTTCCAAGATTTTCTTCTACCAATGCGTACTCTCTCTTTTATCTATTCCTTCAATTCTTCCCATTGATTGACATTGGTTTCCCGAGCATCTTCTACCATTATAAAACCATAGTCTATATAGTCTTTGGAAAGAAACAAAATCGGAAACATTGAAAACATCTATCTTAAATGCTCATCTTGGTACTCACTTACATGCGCCATAATGAGTACCCATAAACTTCTTCTGTAGTTGAAATAGTCGATAAATATAGGCTTTGAATCAGTTTGGTGTGACATACTGCTAGCTTCCTCTTGAGTTGAAGAAGACGAACTGATTCATTTTGACATTCATTGGATCAAATTAAAGACATATCTATGTATTAATGAGATGGGGCTGAGTTGGGATTAATCTGTCCATGATAGTTATATATGTAGTACTTACAATTGTGTTATGGTAATACCCTCGATATGTTATAGCGTGATACAGCAAGTGATACCAGCGGCTGACCTAGCCAGTTCATACCAATTCATTGACTTCAGGATCACGAACTCACGAGATTTAACCAAATGCCAAGAGCTCATGACTAGGAAAAAATGGAAAAAAAAAATGTAATCTACATAAATTGAATGACATTGTCATAATAACAAAAGAAGTGTTTTCTTCGTTCCCATAGAAATCGAATAATGAGTGTTCAAATGAAGAAGAAGAAAAATATGTTATGGTTTTCAAAAAAGTTTTAGTGATACCGGGTGCCATACAAATCTAAAAAAAAGTGTTAGTGATTGGTGTGCTTTCTTCCTTCCTATACAAATCCAACAATGTGTGTTCACAAGAAGAAGAGGAAGAAGAAGATGTTAGGGTTTTGGGAATACCTTACCTGCGAATGCTTCAAAGGGGTCAACGAGACAGGAAGGGGGAACCTGTAATAACGTCGTGATCCAAAGAGAAAGAAGAAGATGTGTTTTATAACATGATAGGGTTTAGGATGTCTTGGATTACCTTACTCGCAGATGGTTCAAAGTGAACAAGATGGAGGAAGAAAGAAGAAAGAAAAAAGTGGATTTGAGGCATCATGATCAATCAGCGACAGCTAAGAAGGAGGAGAAGAAGAGATCATTTATTTAATTTTTTACTTGTTTTACCATAGGAATAGTTGTGCATAGGATGTAAAGATAGGGGTAGTTTAGGGTTATTTTTACTGTGATCACTTTTCCCAATAACATTACCCTTTGTAAAGAATATTTTTAACTAATGTAAAATGAATTCTCACTGGTGCATAATATTTGTCTATTGATGTAGGCAAAACATATTTCACTATTTTGTAAGGAAAAGTATGTATCGGACTACTGTTCAAAATGGTAAACATTCCAACACATTGGCGTTTGGATATCCATGATTCAGGCTACCACATAAAAAATAATTAGGATTCTGCAAATGTACTACCATAACTAGCAAATGTACTACATAACTGTGAGATGTACCACCATAATGATGTCTGTGGTGTGCATTCTTCTGAACCATGATATTATATTCACTAGTTACGGTAGTATATTGAAAGAATATTAATTATTTTTTATAAGAGTAGCTTGAATCATGAATGCCTAATTCATAGGATGAATATCCAATTATTTTTGGAATTGAGCCTCGTACATACTTATATTACAACTATTGGATGTGATTCAAAATCACTAGCGATTAAAGCTAAAGAAGTTAGTATAGGATAATTATTGTGAGTGGGAGCGTGATGGCATAATGACAGCATAGCTTTCTCTGTGAAATAACCATAAGTTCAAGAGATAAAGAGCAATTTTTTTTGGGGGTGGATTTGTAGTAAGCCTTTCTAGCTCCCCCTCATGGTCATGAGAAATAGGTTCATGGTGATCATGTAATGAAATGGTTATGATCAGTGGCGGAGTCAGGATTCGAGTTTAGTGGGGGTAAGATTAAGTAAAATAAGTTTTACAAATTTTATAAACTTGGGCTTCAATCAATGGCTTAATATTTTAGATATTTCAATGGGGGCAAAGTATAGCATTTTAATTGAAATTCCTCAAAATACAATAAAAGAATTGTTTTCAAAAAAATTTGAATGGGGGTAAGGGGTGCCCAGTGATTCTTGGTGTGAAAATGTGTGTTGTAAGTGATTCAAAATGAATTGCTTGCGTTTGCTAATTAGCCCCGTGCGAGCCATTTTGGTATTATGATGAATTTAATAACATGGTTGTTTGAATTAATTATAATTAATATATATATGCATTGTGAATATGTACCATGAATGTTTTACAGGATTGGCATCATGCATTACATATATGCCTTTGGGGCTACAGAATATTATGAGTGAGTGCGTAGCGGCCAAAGTGAAAGAAAAGCGAAAATGTTTTAGAGGAATTTCAGGAAGATTTTGATTGCCTTGGAGAGTTGTCAACGGATCACTTCGGTTGAGGACCATATTGTTCGGAGAAATATCCGGCCAATTAAGCCTCGGAGGGTAGTCTAATGTATTCTGAGAATTGGTGGTAGGTTTAAGAACAAAAGTTTTGTTTGAAAGCTAGGATATTTTACTCGCATTAAACCCAGGCATATGTGAGGGAGTCGGTGAGGACTGGGACTGGACCAGTCATGTAGACGTGGAGTAGGTTAAGTATAATTTAGCTGAATGTGATTGTTTGCCATGACATGTGCACTTAGGTGGGAGTAACCCGGGTAGGAAATTATCACTCTTTGGGCTTTGCTTTCGCCCTTGTAGAGGATCACTATTCGGGTCTACGGGAGGCGATCGGGAAGGCGGCACTCGTTAGAATGGCCATTTTGAAGAAAAGCGGAGCTTATGGCTTGATGTTGTTAAGATGTATGTAATTGAAACTCTAAATTTTAATATATGTTTGTATTAAGAATGTGTATTAACTCTTGAACCTTATTAATTATATAGTTGATGTAATTTTAATGAGTATGGTAGTGGCCATGGATTTAAGTGACTTGTTTTTACTCATTTTAATTGTATATGGACCCGGTGTGGTCGTTGTTCATTGTTAGGACGGGTTTGTCACGTTGGGTAGAGCTCCCGTACAAAAAGACTCGCGATTTTCGTGAGTGGTGTTGGAGTTGCAGGCATTCACTATTATTAAGCGGGTTGATGGGTTGTCAACGGACACTTGGTTTAGGGCGTCACGGCGGTATCGAGACTTAGAGTATCACGAATACCTGGGCGGACTTGGGCTTAGGCATGGCATGAGGTGTCGGGACATCATAGCCCAGTATATGGCTTCGATGTTAGGGTTTAGGTATGTGAGGTGCCAAAAGTCATGGAATGATGAAACGCTTTCATGCATGGTGTTTTATGTGTGATTGGTGTGTATAACATGTGTGATGTGTGATTGTGTGTTATGAATTGTGTGATTTGTGTGTAGTGGGCCAGCACATGGGGAAAAATGTTGAACACTAGAGGTTTAGTGCAGAACAAGTTGTTTTACCCACGAGAGTTTGGGCAAATAGTCCATGGTAAATGAAAAAAATGGGTTGAGGAAAATTTTTTACATTGAATCTACCAGTGTGTAAAAAGCAGGGGAAAAAAAATAAAATATTTAAAAACAATATTTTTTGGTTCTCTTTTGAAAATGAAAAAAAAATTATATATATATATATATATATATATATATCTATATATATATATATATATATATATATATATATATATATATACTCTATATATATATATATATATATATATATTGAGTAGTTTTCCGATGCATTGGAATGAAAAAAAATGAGTGAAAAAAAGATTGTGGCGAAATGGGCCTCGCCCCATTTTTACCTTAGTCCGCGATACGATTACATTGTATATCGTGACCTGTTTGCTATAGGGGCGCCTGGTAGACACGATACGGCCAGCGAGCCACGAGGCGACCCGCGACATGGCCGACACGGCCCGGGAGGCCTGCGATCTGGTAGGCGTGTGAAGTGGCGGCGCGTGCGTGAACGCGGCGTGGGAGTGAGTGTCGCGATCTAAAGATGTATCGTGGCTTGGGGCGGCATTTGTGTCGCAATAGGAACCTAATCACGAGGGCTAGAATGCGGTAGGTGCGAAGCGACACGGGCGACCGCGGCCCGACAGGTTTGTTTGCGATACAAACTATAGGCCGAGGGGAGATGCGACATGGCGCGCTAAGCGCCACATGCCTTGATGCGACATGTGCCGCGACAACGCCGGCCACGGGCTCGGTGCGTAGGGCGACCACGTCTGAGGCCATTAGTGCGTGCCCGCGACCTGGTCTGACCGCGGTCGGCACAGCGCGATTACGCAGCGATGTCTGCGCTACAGCTAAGTCCCATGGGTGTGCACAACGTATGACTCTAGTTTTGACCAGGACAACGTCGGGTCATTGTTGGAACCTTTATTCATAGACAATATTCCTTGAACCTTTACTACTAAGTTTCAAAAAATAAATAAACCATCATCAATTTTTAAAATAAAATAAATAAATAAATGAAACAAAATAAAATAATTTTTTTTGTTGAATATGATTTAATATATGAACTTAGGTATCGCATTACCTGAATGCACAGGACATTGTGTATGAAATGTTTTAGTATGTAAATAGTGTCTCGAGGAACGTGTTTTACACATGAGATCATCGGTTAATAATGATAGAGTTGGGCTTAGAGTTGGGGCCTTGAAGTACCCTTTGTGAGGTTCGCCCATAGGGATTAAAGTGAGATGGGATGATATGTGAAGTTTGCTTGTTAGAGATTTTGAGTTCTTTACTCTGATAGACCCTAAGGGTCATGGACATGTCAAAGATTAAATAATCACAGGGATGGATTGGCTGGCGGCTTATAGAGTTGTCATCGATTGTGGCGTGGGAGGGTTCACGCTGTAAAACCTTTTACATTAAGCGATACTCGTGTTGTGTTGGAGGACAAGCATGATATTTGCCCCGGATAGTGTACGAGTCAGTGTCGGGGGACGGTTAGGCGGGGTGGCTTCTTACCAGAAAAATATCCTAGCAGTTTTCGGACTTGTTTAGGGTATTTTATAAGATAAATAGAAATTTTCGGGAAATAAAACGAGAGACCCGGAATTAATAATAAAGCCAAGGGTAAAAACATAATTTACCAATTGAGGACATAAATAGCCATAGTAAATAAGTTGATGAAATTGAAAATTTGTGAAAAGATGGCATGCGAAGTATATAAAATGTGTAAGTTAAATTGAGAATAGAAGAGGATAAAAAGGGCTTAAGTACAAAATGAAAAATGTTTAAAAATGTCAAATTGAAACTGTGGCGCGGCATAGCAAAGGTTAAATAAGAGCAATTGGTCTCTCATTTTTTGGGAACCCAGCATCAGATGATGCAGAGGAGAAGGGAGAGAGGAAAGAAGAGGAAGGGAGAAGAGAATCTCAGGGATGAGGGAGGAGTGCAGAAGGATTCAAAGGCATGGAACTACTATTGAGTATGGAACTTGGATTTTTGGTATGGATCCTTGGTTTTGTTTGAGTTGTGGTTTTGCCTTTGACCTAGGGTTTGATAAAAGTTCATAACATGGGGTTTCTTGTTTGGTAATTGATTAATGATTCCTCTGGGTTTGATAGGATTTCATCCTAACCCAAAAGATTAATAGAGTAAAGATTAGGTAAAACCCCAAATGTAAAAAAACATAAGTCTCCCTTTGAGGTTGGATTTGGTTAATTACAAGTAAAAGTTGATTGAACAACTTAATAAATTTTAATAATATTTGGTATGTGTATGGGTTATGATATATTAGAATTGTTTTGGGAGAAAATCATGAAAGATTTTGAAGATAGATATGTATTGAAAGATAATTTGAGTATAAAAAAGATTCCAAGGTGAATTGGAAATGGTTTTAAGATGTGTGTGAAGTATAGGAGTGATCCATGGATGAAAGTGCATGAAAAAGGGGAGAAAATACACATTAAGGCACTTTAGAGACTTATTCACCAGTACAATTTGAACTTGTACCGGTACATACATTCTGGTCATTTTGGCCAACTTGTACGGTACATATTTGGAGCATGTACCGGTACACCTGTTCTAGTTTCTGATTTAGACCAGTTTTATTATTTTGGCCATAACTTCCTCATTTCTTATCCGATTTGAATTGATTCAAGTGGCTAGTAAAATAGACTTCAAAGGAGAACCAAACTTAAAGAATAGGTATCGTCGAAATTCTAGCTCTCTAGTAACCTTTAAAAAACTACTGCACTCAAAGAGTGGACATGTGCAAGTAAATTCAGGTTTCAGCTTTGAACATAGAGGAAGTAGTCGGTTTTGTTTCGGACGTAACTTGAGATTTAGAGGTGTCAATTGGGTGATTCAGTTGGAATAGAACCCTTAGAACCTTATCTTTAAAAATAGTACAATGACCAAAGAGTCAAACATGAGATTGAGATACAGAAAATTAGTAATACGAACTGTTCTGGGTATGTCGGGTAAGCAGGCTAGTTTGGCATGAAAATGCCATAACTTTAAGTTTGGATGATCAGTTGGATTGATTCCACTTCTAAGTAAAGTAGATTCATAGAGGAATAAAATCCTGAATGAGGTGTGATTCCCACATACATCATACTTCACAAGAATATGAAGTGCCATATGTAATAGGCGCGAGCAGGAAAATATAGAAAATAGAAAATATAAAAGATGTGTTCATGAAACATGAAAATGATTATGAAGAATGAATGAAAGCGGAATTGAAACATGATTGAACATGAAAAACAATGTCATGAACACATAATGTGGTTAAGTGATATATGATTATTATCACATATAACCAAAAAATGATAACAAATGATAGGAGTATACATGAATGAGTATACGTGAATGAATATGTGAATGAGTATACATGAATGAGTATACGTGAATGAATATGTGAAGAAGTATTTATGAATGAGTATACATGAATGAGTATACGTGAATGAACACGTGAACGAGTATTTATGGATGAAGATATGCGGAACCAGACTCAGAATGAATATGTGAATGAGTTTATTGAAATAATGTAAATAGATTGAGTATATCTTTGAAAAGATAATACGAAAGTGATTATAAAATTGAAATGGGATACTTGAAAACCGAATGAATATGAATGATGATAAAGACGGGATTCATTAAAGCGAATGTCAGAAATCAGCCGTAGAATTAATTGATATATCAGATGACAGCGACGGGATGCACGATCGGTATCGATCACGAGGCACCAGTACCAATGTCCACTTGGCGGGATGCTGTCGGCATCCATGATGGCGTATGGCATTGAAGAAATGTCCCACTTGGCGGGATTCACCAACTGGATCCGTCATGATGGCGTATGACATTTAATTGATACCACATGTCGGGATGCACCAAACGACATCCGTCATGATGGGAGAATCGAATAAGTGATACCACATGTCGGGATGCCGGCGGCGTCAGTCGCCTTGATGGAATCGAATAGTGACCGCGCCGGGATGCACCAAGCGACATCCGTCATGATGGGGAGAAGCCTGAATAAGTGATACGTAATAGGTTGCAAGCGATCGTCGCTAATGGAAGAACCCGAATAAGTGATAATGTGGGATGCACCAAGCGGCATCCGTCGAATGGAGAAGGCAGAATAAGTAATACCATGTGTCGGGATGCACCAAACAGCATCCGTCATGATGGGAGACCGAATTGTAAAATGGTTAGGCACATTACCGAATGATGATAAGAGCGGGATTCATTAAACGGAATCCGTTAGAAATGTGAATTAAATAGTCAAAGTGAAATAACCAACAATGACGAGTGTAAAAGGGGATTTATTATGTGTATGCTTAAATCTCATAAATTGAATTGTGAATTGGATTATTGCATTGAAAATGCATGTTGTGATGGCCAAATGATGTGTAAAATGAAAGTATGCGAAAATTAGTAGCATGAGTTTATGTACTGGATAAAATGGCGTTACATTTATCTGATGCATGTTATTAAGTGTGAAGGTTATGGGTCTTTTGAATTTGTAAATGGTCGCAGGATTGCCGAAGAAAAGAAGTGTTTTTCGTTTAATTAAAAGTCAAAATGAATAACATAACAACATGTTTGGAAAGATAATTGAAAATGTCGAATTAAGCCAGGACTCCGACTTGGATCATGATAAGATTAGTCGGGATTGGTCGGCGACACTTTTAAAAATAAAACTTAATAAGGCAGGGAAATAAATGTTTTGGTGACGTCGGGTAAGCGGGGCTGACTTGGATCCCATGGCACGGTCGAAATGGGGGGGATTCGGGTGTGACACTTTTGAAAATGAAAGTTTAATAAAGCGAAAACTAAAAGGATTGCGGGCATCAGGATCATGAAGCGTAATTGCTAAAGGGAGTTGGTTAATGGCTTGGTCGTGATAGTGATAAGTGTCTAAAATGTGTGGTATTAGTCTTATTGAGTATGTGTAATTGATATGACGGAGTCTATTCCAGTTTTCCATTTGTAGATGTATAAATTGTTTTGAATATGATGCGATACCATACATGTAGAAGATGAATTGACTTGTAAAGATATGACTGTAGATGATGACCATTTGAAAATATTATGGAATAAAGATAAAAATCCACATGTATATTAATATGATATGAGTTAGAAGTCACATGCAATGGAAGCCGTTAATTGCATAAGAGAAAGGTAAATGTAAAAAGATAGTAGCGGCGGTGTGTGGTGTTGAACTGCGCGTCTATATTCCCGCTAAAGCGTAAAGCTTAGCACGGGTGTTCAATCAAAAATTGCGATGCTGAAGAGGAGATAAGAAGGACGGGACATTTCCACACGACGGGCCATCCCGGAGATAGGTGCTCACCGATATTGTTAATATCTACGATGTTTATTTTAGATATGAATTTGTATGAAACAATGGACATTATATATTGTATAAACTTTAATGGATACCACTCCCGGTGGTAGTTCATTAGTAAATGTAAATGATTGTTGGTTATAGAAAAATATTGTTTTGTATAAAAAAAAAAAAAACGGGTAAGAAGTCGATTATATGGTTTGCACCCGAGCGGTTCGACGATCGGGTGGACCAGAGAATCGGAGTTGTGACCTCTTCAAAGCCTTACCTAGAAGGACGGAGTGAGACCGGACTTAGATCTACCTCAGTGGTTTGCGAGAATATGATGATGTTTCGGATGAGCTGCCGAGATTACCTCAGTTGAGGTTGTAGACTTCGGTGTGGAACCCACCTGTTACTTCGCCCACGTCTTGACTCCGCATAGGATGGCACCAGTTGGGTTGTAGGAACTCGAGTCCGAGCTCACGGGAGCTCTTGGATGAGGTTCATTAGGCAGGCACTTCCCTACACCCTTGGGCGCTGGGTCCTATTTACACCAAGAAAGACAGACCCTTCGACGTAGACGATTCTGAAGACGGTTGAGCGGGGGTTACGGTCGAGAATTGGTACACCCGGTGCCAGGGTGGCGATTTGTTTGATAAGTTAGGGAGAGGTCTACTCTAGATAAGATATGCATGACGGGCGAGAAAACAGTTGTGTGCGTAAAAGTCGCCTATGTGCGCAAATGCATGCGTTGCCCCAAGTAATATAGTGTACCAATGGTATAGATATCGATCCACGGGGATAGGTGCGGTGACTACAGAGATTTGCTTTTCAAATTTTATCTGGATATACGTATTGTGTGAAAGGGTACTAGTGTCTGAATATAAACTAAGCAAACTAATGCGAATGAATTGCACTATGTGATGGAACCCCAGGGTTTTGTCTCCCACTGCCACTTCGATGGATTATTTCTTAAGGGATAATATTATTAGTTTATTTATAATTTATTAATGGCTAGGTATGTTGTTGATCTTACTTAAATACCCTGCGCAGGTGTGATGATCTATCACCGCTGTTGTTGTTGGAGTGCTGTGTCCTGCTGACTCGATACTCAGTAGCCAAATGCTCTAACGTTAATTGCCACCCTCGAGAAGGGATGGGAATATCTCTATTTACCAAATCGGCCAGAAGGCTGCTCTATTCAAATCCTGGGTATCCTCATATACTCAGAATCTCGGATCTCGGTAACCATCGCTAATGTTGGTGGACATCATCGTGTTAATGATTCCACGGTCGCGAAGCGATTAGTGTGAATTTATAAACAACTTAATAATATAAAGAAATACTACTTTTTAATCCATGCGACGTGACGGGGGTTGACACTACCACGAGTATATCACGAACCTCTTGAGATAATAAAACCTGAATATGAAATTGTCAAACATCAGTACTCTTTTGTCAGGGAAAAATACAATCACGGGCTCTTCCTTCGAAACAGCGAGCCTACGATTCCAGGCACTGATTAATCCGTTCAGTGCCTCTAAATTCTATTTGCCTTTGTGATGAGGACCAAGCTTCATGTTGACGTCGCAGCGTGCTCACGTTGGAACGTCGCGACATTCCAGCCATCTTGATGCATTGTCTCTCTCTACTCAAAGAATTTGGCTAGACCTGCCTTCCACATCAATTGCACCTTTGTTCACCAATTGCACTAATAAATCAGATATCGAGCTATAAACAACCATATTTAAATGTAAAAATAACACTAAAAGCATGAAATGACCAGGTATCACTAAGTGTTTTGGTATATCATTTGAACCAGCTTCTTGTATACGAACAAGAATGGACCTCATTGGACTCACACACTACATACTAGAGTGTAGCAACACTAGATAGTGATGCACATGCTGATAAGTAGAGAGGATCAAACTAGGAAGCTGAAGACTCTCACCTTGCTGCCGTTTGTTCGAAGTCGTAGGGATGCACACGGTTGTTACTACGAAGAACTAGGTTGAAATGGTAAAAAGGGACTAGTACCCCTGACCTCAAGGTACTCAATAACCTTTCACAGGACCTATGTATAGTAAATAAATGACCTCTAGTGTATACCCAGGGTTCGCGCCCCACGACTTAGTTCAACTCACTAATTAGGAAAGAACTAACTATGAAATGATAAGGCATGCAGTTGTCATTTTTTTAAAGCATGCCACACTACTCATCAGAAACAAAACTAGTGCGTAAGTTTATGCCAAGTGTTCCATGTAGCGGGGATCGGGTTGGTGACTCCCACCCGGTTGGTTAAGGCACGGGCATTCAGTTCTGGGCGTTTTGAACACTCAAGCCCAAACCTAAAGGCCACACAGGCGCAGGAAACCTCCGTCTTCTGCCCTATGTGGCGGTGGTAAATGACTCAGGCGAGTTGGCTCAGGACATTGGGCTTTGAAAGGCCCCTCGGATCGTGTGGGACAGATTGGAAGTCCCACTTATTCTATCTCTCTCTCTCTCTCTCTCTCTCTCTATATATATATATATATATATATATATATAATTTTTTTTGTTTTATTTTTTTTATTTTTTATTTATTTTTTATTTATTTATTTTTTTTGGGGCTCGAAGGCAATCCTCTTTTATTCACGATCCCATCTCTTTGGTGTTTGAGATTCAGTTTGTTGATTATAGTAGTGGGGCTGTTCCTAGGCATACCCTGAGATCATTTGTGTGTGATGTGATGTTAAATGTTATTGAATAGCAGGAGGGTGATTCTTGTACTCCACTAATAGACTCATTGGGAAACGTCCTTTTATGAATCATGTGTGATTCCCTTCTTGTTTTAATGTGATGAGTGGATTACATTTAAAGGTGATCATTCACTCTCAAACCACGGCACACACACAAACTACCTAAAAACTTGATATCTGAAACATGATCTTCAGTTACCAAAGGCAAAAAAGAATATTAAACTCCACATATTTCAGATAGCTAGTGAAACTAAGCGGCTGACTAACATGTTTATGTAAACTATATAACAAAATAAGTGTTTGAAACAGTATGATAAAACAAACACTTGATGCTGATCACCCACCCCAGACGAAATAATCGATTATTGCTGGAAAGGAAAATGGGTGGAGGTGGAGGAACTCACGTTGGCCAGTCGCTGCGAGAAGGTGGTGTGGTGTTGGTGGGTCTTTAGAAGGCCCCCAGGCCCGTTGGGCACAGGGCGGCCTGCTGCTCTGCGAAGAATAGTGGCTGGTTGGCGAAGGGCGCTCATGCCGTGTGGCGCAGAGGCCTCCATCCTGTGGTGGGGACTCGGTGCTCTGGGTCTCATCCCGGGGAGTGCATCAGCTCAGTGGGGAGAGCAGGATCCTCAGTTGAGTGGGGCTGGAGGCCTCAAATTGGAGCTCTGTAGAGTGGGTGGTGAGTGTTGGTGGGGCAGGCCTTGATCTTCCCAGAGGATCGCCGGGGTCAGCGAGCTGATGTCGTGGGAAACAATACCGTCAGGGCTCATGGCCCGAATCGTGGGCCCCCTCGGGTGGCTGGGACACTGGTTTGTCCTCTTGATTGAAGTGGCCTTGATGGGTCGTGTTGCGCCTCATTTGTGTCTGGGGCGCCGAGCTGCGCGTTTTAATATGATGGAGAATTTTGAGTTATCTTAATCAGGTTATGGAGGATGGCGTACCTGCCGCATGCCGACATCAAAGGAATATCACCGAATGATGCGTAGTTGACGAGGCGCGCTTGGCGTTCACCTCTTGCAGTTGGTGATGAGATAGGCGGCGTTGGTAATCAAATCATCCTGGATAACCCAGAGATCATCAGGCAATGCTGGCCTTGGAGAGTGAACGACATGGCCCCTCGCTGTTGAGTTTGCTCTGTCCATTGGTCGAACCAGATGACAGGGTGTAGTGGGCGACTGGTAAAGCCATCAAGCGACAAGAGGGACGGTCAGAGTATGGCCAAGCTGATGATGGAGGCTCCTTTAGAAGTGGAGCCCGACCTCCCCTCCTCGAGACCTTCTTTGACGGTGGGAGGCGGGGGAAGTTGGTGTCAGTTCAGCACCATATTGCTTGTTGGATGGGGTGGTTGCAACAGTAAACAATAATCATGATGCAATGGTTTTTTGGAAGAGTGGTGGAGTTGTTGAGGCCCTTTCATGATAAGCGATCGGTTCTTGGGATGGTCTAGGCCAGTGGTAACCTCTCGTTGGGCGAACCGCGATGCATCATAATTGGGGGTGGGAATCTCAGCTGGGCCGACCCGCTTTGTGAGCAACCGCACTTTCCAGTTGTTGGGGGATGATTCGTCTAAGGGAATGTATTGCTTTTAATTTATATTGAAGCCAGAACAATATGTGAAACACTAAAATGCCTTAGCTGAAACTGAAGACTAACAGTGGTAGTGAAGCTAGTGTGACCTAACCTGAAATAATAAACCTAAATGTGACCTAAGATGTGTGAACCTAAATACAGGAATCTCTTAGACCTAAGGTGATGACTGATCAAGTGAAAACACTAGTGGAGTGTAGTGAATCAGGGCAGGTGGTGTTTGGTGTGTGATGGAAGTGGCAATTGGTGAAGGCGGAGATGGTATCCCGGAGAGCAAAATGACCTCAGATTTTGAAGAGAGGGAAGAAAGTGTGGTGAGGAACTCAGGCAAGGGTGGTGTGGAAGGTGTCTGCGGGAGGCTAGGGTTCGGGGCGGGGATGATCTGAGGGTAAGAAGGGCGCCAAAATGGGGGGGGTGTGGCCTTAAAGCGAGAATATGTGTGACATTGAGTATTGTGTGGCGTTCGGAAGAAGTAATTTTACCAACGTGTGACGTTTATAACCAGCGTGGCGACGTTCAGTGTTTAAAATCAGCGTCGCGGCGTTGGGATATACGTCGCGGCGTTCAGAGAGGTTCAAAATTCGTGCGGCGTTACGGATCTCCGCGACCAGCGGCGTTCGGAAGAAGTGTTAAATCACGCGTCGCGGCGTTGGATCTGTCGCGGCGATTCGGAAGAGTGCTAAAATCTAGCGTCGCGGCGATTTGAGATCTCAAATCGCGGCGTTCGAAGGTCATGGCGTGCGGCGTTGAGATGTCGCGGCGTTGAGTCAATGTGCAGCGTTACGAAAAAGTCTACAAAGTATTATGCCACTATATTACGGTGAAACTCCCCGCCAGCCAGTGTGATTCTCGGGCTTTTTGTTATTTTTCTTACGCTGAGTGGATCCTCCTAGTACTTTTCGATCCGTGTCACACGAAATTATAAAGCCGGAAAAATGATTTCGTTGGACAGCTACAACAAACCATCATAACCCAAAGCAGATAATAATAAAATTGCAGGATATAAAAGGAAAATTATGAAAGAAGCTTGGTTTGCCTCGGCGCTATGTTTAATGTCTTCGTTAGCTGACGACATTACGAATCTCAATATTGCACCAGGAACTGAAGCTAAGTATTAGCTCTATGAACTTGTTGCACGGTGGTCAAAGAGATCAATCTTATCACAGCGGGACACGCACAAATCGACGATGGTTGGGTGGGCGCGTGAATGTTCCTTTCTCTCGGGATGTGTAATCTGCTCCACATGAAAGACCTTAGTCCTTTGGCCGAAGTACAGACCATCTAGACTTGAAGACACTGGAAAGAGTTTTAGGCCAGGAATTCAAACCAGACAACTTGTTATCCAGCCTCGAATTCCTTCACAGTAATGTGTTTATGTTTGAGCTTTTGTCTTTCATGTAAATCTGAGTGTTTTCATTAACCGTTCCTAAATTCGTCACAGTTCAGCGGTGTAGCGGTCGCTTCTCATAAAGGCTGATGTCTTGCTCATAATTCAGCTACTTAGGGTTGCCCGATGGAAGCTCGATGCTCTAATTCATGGAGATGGCATGCTGCCATAAACAATTCTAAATTGACATACCAGGGTGTTTCATCTGTTTAGGGTATGCCTAGAGTGCATCTTCAATCTTTTGAACCGTCCTTCACAGGTATTAGCGTCTTCTCCCGGAATGGACTTAATTTCTAGATTTGAATGCCTGCCTTGCCACCACATTTGGCTGTGGGTGATACATGAGAGATGTGGGTGTACATACTTTTCGCAGACCTTGTCGATCACCTTATTGCGAAATGAGTATTGCCATTATACGTGATGGTGCTGAAGGGTTCAAATGGTGAGAATATCTTGGCTATGAAAGGAATTCCGACCACAGCCTTTATGGAACTTAGAAGATTCAGGCTGGAATAATAAGAACAAAATCAGTATTTGATTACAAATTGTATTGGTTAAAATCCATAATTAATTCTCTAGATCTGAGATGAAACAGATGTGCGGTGGTCATCTATTGAGAATCTGGTGGCAGTATTTGCTGTTTACAGACGGTTGAAGTGACACGTTTTTCGAGGCATCGCGGTTCGGGTCTTGTGGCGGGTTAGGTCAAAATGAAAGGCACGGATAGCATGTACTCATGTACCATGAGTGGTATGAGTAGAGGAAAATAATGAAAATGGGCGGCCCGAGATAGTCGCAGAATATCAAATCTGGAATGGAGGGACATAATGGTCATTTTTAAGTTTGATTTTTACTGCAAGTCACGAGAAAGCGATTTAATAAATAAAGTGCCTTCTCCATTTACAAGACTACTGAGGATGCAGTGGGCTGGACGGATTTTGGGCGCAGCTGAATTTTCCTTTTTTTGTAGAGAGCCACTTCTCTCTCTGGGTTTAAAACAAATCAACCATTGGCGGTCTTGGCGAGAAGAAGCGATGCAGCGGAGCAGCTGGCGTGGACTCCGGTTTTAGTGGGTTTCTACAAACTCCTCGGTGAGGATTTCTATCTCACTTGGGTTTTTATTCCCGTTTTTAATGCTTTTGATGTTTAGGTTGGTTTGAGGCCGTGAGGGACGTTTAGTCGATCCCAAACTTGGGACAGTGAGTGGTTAGTTATTGAAACCCAAGGTTGAAGCGTTAACATTACGGGCTGTTGGGTGTTTTAAATCATAAATTTGCTTTAAATCATGCTGCGATATGAAAAATGCAGGAATGAACCACTTTTTTTTTTTTTTTTTTTTTTTTTGTTTGATCGGTCCCAAAACATGGGACAGTGTGTTTTTGGAGATTTTTGGGGCTGTCAGTGATCCAGTGTGGTGTTATTAGCTATGTGTGTTGGGAAATTAAGTTTCGTCTCGTGTTTGGTATGCATTGGGCCGGAATGAGCGCAGTGGATTAATGGGTTCACCAATTGAATCGTTGATTATGGATTTTGCAGACTAGTAACCGGGGTTTCACTATTCCCAAAATAGTGTTCCTAGGAATATATTTTCAGAATTATGTGTTTGGCTAAGTAATTCGAGATCGGTGCTTGTGTTTGAACATTAGCCCAAAGAGAGCTAATTTTGGTGTGTGAAGTAATCATTATAATATCTTTGTTTAAGTTATATAAATATATTCATGTATATATATTTGCATGTGATTTAGGCGAATTGGGCCGACATACATGCATTCCATATGCTGGAACATCCTAGGAATATAGGAATGAGTCATGAGATGATCTGAAAGCGAGAGTTCGGAGGGTAGTAAAATGTAAATTATCGGAGGGTAGTCAAACTAAATAATATATCAGAAATGCGATGGGCGGCCAGTTGATATTTATTCATCGGAGGGGTAGTCCACAAACTAAAGAATATATGCAGTCGGGCCAGCGATTGATATTTATTCATCGGAGGGTAGTCCTGAACAATTAATATATGTCGTGTTTGGGCATTGGAATTGATATATATTCATCGAGAGGTTGCCACCTAATAAATTAATAATTCATACGAGGCTTAGGCGAGTGTAAGGAGAATCGATGAGGAAGGCTCGGGGATCTGGGTTGATCGTAGACATTCCAGTAGGGATCAGCATTTGCTTGAATGTTTGTTTAAGTGGAACACCTTTGCACTTAGGTGGTGAGTAGCCCTGCCAGGCTGGGTTCTCCTGCGGCCCAGCTAGCCCCGTGTCGTGGGATCCCCCCTTTTACGGTACGGGGCGATGCGAGGGACGGTTCGTCCTTGAGGTTGTATTGCAGAGGCGGGTTGTGGCTGGTTATCACATATATTAGAATTCTCTCTAATTTAATGTATGCATTTGTATAAGAGTAAAACATATTAACTCTTGAAACTATTGGATATAGTTTGGACATATTGTGTTGAGTACGAGTTGATGGGCTGAGTGGTGCGTATTGGATATATATTTGCATATATTGTTGATTGGGACGGGTTTATCGGGTTTGTATTTGGGGTAGAGCTCCCGGGTACAAAGGGACTACACCAGATTTTCTAAAGTGGCGTCGGGCAGCGGGCCTCCACTTGTATTAGTGGGTTGACGGGTGGTCCAACGGACCCGGAGTTTTGGGGCGTCACGACGTATGGGAGCTTGGTATAGACCACTAAAGGAGCTCGGGTTTGGGTATCATCACCACTAGGTGGTTTGATGTGAAGTATATAGGTATGGAAACTATAGATAGAAAAAAAAAATTTGGGCTTAGGCCATAGTTGAGGATGAGCATCACCATGGTGGTTTGATGCCAGTTTAGGTATGAGAGTACCTAGAAAATCACGGGACAAAACTAGGACACTACTTGCATGTGTGTATGTTTGTGTGATTTTGTATGGGTGAGTGAGTGAATTATTGTAGACATATGAAAGTTGATGAATGAATTGTGTATGCCATGTTGTTTGTGATTGTGAATTGTTGTGTAGTGGTTGCAGCTGAGGTGTTAGTTTATATTTAAGGAGGTTTTGGGTGCTTGTGAACAAAAGATAAGTAAATAAATTGAAAAAATTTATAGTGGGTTTAAGGTGAAGAAATTTAAAATTTAGGTTTAGTTGTAAGGCGAAAGTAAATCAAATAAATTTTACTAAATTTATTTTGGATTATGAAGATGAAGAAATTTTAAAGTCAGAAAAAATACAAATTTTACTAAATTTGTTTGATGAGAGTAGAAGAAAATAATTTTCCTGTGAATTTTTACAAATGGTAAAATTGAGAGAAAATGAGAAGAAAATAAATTTTCATGATTTGTTTTAGTGGAAGAAAAATTTTCAGTGAAATGAAGAAATAAATTACATAATTATTTTGTTAAGAGGTGAGAAAATGATTTTAAGGGTTTATGGAATGTAAATTTTGAAAATGGGGTTAAATAAATTTTATATAAATTTATTTGAGTATTAAGAGTATAGAAAAAAATGAAATTTTGTGGTTTTTATGATTTTCAGTTGTTGAAGCCATTTGACTTTAGTGTCTGAAATGGAATGACTCTTGCCCATTTGTATTCTGAAAAAATTTGTGTGAGTTTGTTTGAAGTGGGATAATTGTTTTGTGTTGCCAATACGTGGGTGTATTAATATGAGAAGGGCTGGTGAGGCTGGAGGTACATGCACATCTGAGTTCCAGCCCAGTCATATCTGATCCATATGCAGCGACCACAGGTATGGCGTGGATCTTGGCCATGTGAGTGGAAGTCTGGCAGCCTTGAGTGAGGCTGTGTTTCAGAGGCTGGGAGGTCTTGTGAATGACCAGTGCAGAGCGCAGACAAGGAGCGCGAGAAGTAGTGCCATGACGATATATGTTACATGAAACCAATGACATGTGAGCGACAATATGTGTGTGAGCGTGCCATGGAGCGTGTAGGCGATCAGCCTTGTGTAGAGTAATGTGAGAAATGATAGAGGGCGTAAGTATGCATAAGTAAATGATATGTAAAGTATGAGCGAGTGGAGACATGATGACCAGTGACGACGATATGGGCGACCAATGTATGACATGTGACTTTGGGCGTGTGGCCTGACCTTCTGTGAGTGACCTTGGGCGATTACTGGTGCAAACAGGCCAGTTCAGGTCAGTTGACTCAGTTTTTCATGATTGAATGATATGGATGTTGTAAAGTAATTTTAAGAAAAATATTCATTAAATTTAATTAAAGATAAGTATAAAATCAAATAGATTTGATCAATTTTTAAAGTGATGCGAAATGAGTACATTAACAATTTTAATGCAAATTGATTAATATACCTTTGGTTATCATGTATAGATTAATGTATTGAGCGTGTTTGTACTTGGAATCACGTTGCCATATTAATGGGCCATGAGCTGAGGTGAGAGGCGTAGGTCGAGGGTGGGCCGGTTCGCAGTGGGGAGTTGGATTGAAGGTTGGGGCGGATGACGTGTTACCATTGCCTTGACCTTTACGGACCATATAATGGATGTCTAGGAGGTAGAGATCTCGTATTAGAGGCCGGTCCTGATTAAGTCAGGATATCTGAAGTCGTCTCTGCTCTGCGATTGTTGAAGCTAGCGTAAATGTTGAATTTGATCAATCATGTTCATTCATAAATGCATCTTGTGGTAGTTTGATCGATACAAACTTCATGACTGGCTTCCGTGAGGTTGAGAAGATTGAGGCGTCGCGAGATGCGGGCCAGCTGCGGTGTTAATCAATTTTTACTTTTACCCGGTTGCTTCCAGTGTGCAGTGAATCTTATACTTCAGGGCTGGTATACGCGGGGTGACGGAAGATCCTAAGCCTTGGAGGTTTAGGAAAATGTCTCTCAGAAACGTTCACGGAAAAAGTCAAGATGATGCGTGAACCATTGGACCCTTACGAACGAGAGAAAGTGTTGAAGTGTGAGTTACCTGGCGGGCCGGGATCTGACCTGTTGCAGTTAATGAGATGGCCAAATATGTGGAAATGGGCCCAGGACCTCTGAGACCGCCAGGGGCGGACATGCTGATTCACCCTGGGATTAAGGCGAGCCAGAAATGTTGGAGTCGAGGTTGGGTTAAGAATCTGGGGACTCTACTCTGGTGGACTGGGGGATCGTGGACATCTCAGGTTGATGTCGTCGCCGGGATGAGTTATTGTAGTTTGGTTGTTGCTCGATTGGCAGTGGCCTTGAGGAAGGCGCTACACTTTACACACGGGGTGTGCTCGTGTTTGCAACCATGAAGCGAAAACACGATATTTTTCCCAGGGCTGATATGGAGTCAGAGTGCTGAGGTAGTTGGGTTATTCGCGAGTCTTACCTAGAGGGCGAGGTGAGACCAGGACTTAGATCTCTCGAGTGGTTTATAGTCTGTGAATATTTTTCCGATAAACTACTTGGACTACCTCCATGGGGATGTAGACTTTGAGTATCGAGTTACACCACAGTACTTTAACCATCTCTATAGTTACTTTTAGGATACATACCGGATTGAGTGTAGAACTCGAGTCCGGCCTCTGAGATTACGTGGACAGGGGTTTATTCAGGCGACGCACTACCGCTGAGGCGCTCGGTTACATTGCGAAAAAGAAGGGCGAAGATCCTTAGTGCGTTAAACTGCGGCGTTGAACGAGTTCTACGATCGAATGTTTTATTAAAGGTTGATGATTTATTATTGATTGAGAGGAATGCGGTCACTCGTGATGACCATGGCAGTTTTATCAAGCGAAATTTGAGAATCAGGCTACTCTAGGCGGCACTGGGGCGCGTTCCGCCAGGCGCACCCAGTTCTGGTGATGCACTGGTTAACAGAATATTGCCAGCGGCATTCTTGGATCTCGTATAGATCGTTAACATCTGATGAGGTTTGTTAGTAATCACCAGTGAGTGACGTACCGATCTACTCGGTGAAATTGGAACATGATATCCTTCAGATTGTTCGTTTGTTAAGAGATATATTAATTATGCTCTAAGTTCGATAAGTCACGAGTTTGAAAACTGCGGGGAGATTTTGAACGCGTGATCGCTTTTGAAGTATTGATTAAACTGAAAAAAGTTGAGAACAATGATCATTGAAGAGCGGAATCTCAATCTTCGAGATATGTTCTCTTGGTCTGGTAGAACATCAAGATACGAGAATGGATTAGAGTTATCATTGGGGACATGATCATGCGGCGGTTTACTGGATCCTGGAACCATGGTTTGGGGTGACCCTTGGAGCATGGGAAAATGAGATGCTTGAAACACTGGGATCAAGGTGTTGATGCTAATGGGAGAGTTATTTCCTCTGAAGTTGGAAGAAAGTGAAGATACTTCTGTGGAGTTTAGGAGGACTGGGCAGGGATTAAAGCCTGATGGCGGGATTACATGAGAGTGAGGATCCTGAACTTTGGATGTCACGGTCCAGTTCATATAGGACATGAGTATACAGTTCATTCCTCCCCTTAAATGCCGGTGAAGAACTAGATTCGGTTAAGGTGCTATACGAAACACTCATAATAACCTGAATTAATGGGGCGAAATTAATGAAGGTGAAAGTGAGACGGAATCAGAATTGCGCCGGAAGCATTCAGACATACAGAATTAAGTGAACCTATTGATTTGCTGAATTTATGTGAACAGTGCTGGTCAAGATTACATATCGGATTAATGATGTGATCAGACTAAGTAGTTATCCATACTCAGATGGCATTAGATTTGAAACAGGATTAGACCTTTAAGAAAAGCCAGTATGAATCATTCTTCCCTAGGGTGTAGGGTGAGATTGACCACAAATGAGGTGAGGACTGCCAGTGAGAAATCTCTCATATTCTGCTCATGGTGGACCAGGTTTTGCTCGAGTTGGGTGTCATGATGTATGGAATTATTACGTTCGCGGGCGCGGTAATGGCAACATCCGCGTCGGTCGGGTGTGGGTGCCGCGAATGGTCATTCACCCTCTTGGTGAGTGTGGGTTGAGTTGGTCTTTAGGACTACAAGTGAAGATAACGGATGAATGAAATATGGCAATTTCGAGTGTAAAGTAGAAGAGTTATGTCGAGGTTGAACACGCTGTTATTAGGTTATCACGCAGACTTAGAGTTAAGTGATAGGAGTCGGGGTGACTCGGGATTTGGATACCCATGGGAAATTACATTGGGTGTGGTTGGTCGGCAAAGGACTCGGTATCACGGTTCATGGCATGGATTGAGTTGGCGATCCATTGGATTAGCCGATTGATTGTGACCTTGGAGGTTAGCGGAGTTACACCAAGCGAGGGTTGTGTAGAGTTACGTGTATGGATTACATACGAGATTTGAAAACAGTGCGACATGTAATCATGGATCATAAGGTGGGGATTAATTGCGCCATTAGAATTCGCACAAAGCGATAGTTGGGCAGAGCATACGAATGGCACCATATGAGGCGCATTGTATGGGAGGCGTTGCTCAGATCATGATTATGTTGGGCCCAGGGTGGGAGAGCTCGTCATTTGGTCCCCGAATCCTGAAATAGAACGCTACGAGAAGGTGAGTTCGATCACGATGGCGTCTTCTCACGGCTCGAGCGCAGAGAGGCGCTATGTGATGTGCGGCGTCGACCCTTGGGGTTGGGGTTGGTGATCAGTTCGCCGAGGTAAATCTACGAGGAGGAGTGGTCGGGTTCCGTGACGCGGGAGGCTATCGCCCAGGAGTTTATTGGACCTTTGGGATCTTTGGGGTGTTTGCTATGCGGGTTGGCGGTTGCCCGGCATGTCATGCCACGAGGTGTTCCGTCTCAGCCAACTCAGAGATATACTCAGGATCATTCAGTGTATGTGGTGGATTGGGAGAGATTGAAGTTGACCACGATGGGACCTTTGAGGAGGGACCCGGTGTGAAATTTTTGGATCTGCGGTGATCGGGTTTTGCGACGCCAAGGCCCAGGTAGGGAGGCTAGTGAGGTGCTATGCGGCATTGTGGGTGGAGGGTCGAGCGTGGGAGCGGAGGAGGAGGAGGAGGACACGTGCGAAATTTCTTATCATGCTTGTTTAGAGATGAAGGTGCGTGGTTTAGTCGTTTAAGATTTTGGCTGACCTGGTTTGCCATAATCTGATTTGGTGCATATGCATGTGAGTGTGAGAGATTATCTTGAATTTAGGATGAAATTGACACAGGAAGGGAAGAATGTAAGACCAGAAATTCAATTTACCCTGGAATAAAGACAAAATCGTAATTTTGATTACAAAATTGTAAATTGGTTAAAAATCATATTAATTATCTAGATCTCAGATGGTATTCAGTTGTACCGTTGGAATGCGTCTCATGAGAATCTAGTTGGCAGTAAATTTCATAATTTTAAAGGCGATTCCGGTCAACCGTTTTGAGGCATCGCGGTTGAGTCTTAGTAAAGCAGGTTATTCGATCTTGACCAACCTGAGATATAGCATGTACTCATGCCACTGAGTGGTATGAGTAGAGAAATAATGAAAATGGGCCAGTAGAGATAGTCATGGAATATCAAATCTGGGAATGGAGGACATAATGGTCATTTTTAAGTTTGATTTTTAAGTCACGAAGACAATTTAATAAATAGTGCTTCTTCTCCATTGCCAGACCAAGGATGATTGAGCTGGACCGGATTTTTGGCGCGACGGGTTTTCCTTTTGGCAGAGAGCCGCCTGCAGTTTTCGACAAATCCCAGTTGGCGGTCTTGATGGCGAGAGGAAAGCGATCCTGCAGCGAACGGGCTACGTGGACTCGGTTTTTAGTGGGTTTCTTCAAACTCCTGGTGGATTTCTCCCTACCGGGTTTTATTCCATTTTTTAGTCTTACCGTGTTTGGTTGGTTTGGCGTGAAGCAGGTTGGTGATCTAAAGCTTGGGTTGAGTGTCAGTGGCCAAATGAGTTGGCAGGTGTGTGAGTACATTGGGTGTTTTAAATCCATAAAATTTGCTTTAAATCATGCACTGATATGAAAAAGGCCAGGAATGGGCTGTTTGATCGGTCTCAAAACATGGGGCCCAGAGAAATTGCCTAAATTTTTTGGATTTTTGGGTTTGTCGGTAATGATCCAGTGGTTGTGTGCTATGTTAGAAATTAAGTTTTAAATCATATTTTGATATGCATTGGGCCGGGAATGGCCGTGGATTGTGGGTTCACCAGGTGAACCGTTGATTTGTGATTTTTCGAATAGTAGCGGGGTTTTGCTTATTCAAGAAATAGTGTTCTAAGAATATATTTTCGCGGAGAATTATGTGTTTGACTGAAAGCAATTGGTAAGAATTGCTTGTGTTTGAACATTAGCCAAGAAACTGGTGATGTGTGAAATATTAATTACATAACTGTGTTTGTATGGATTTAAAGTTATGTAAATATATTCATGTATATATATTTGCATGTGATTTAGGCCCGAATTGGAATGAGCATACATGCATTCATATGCCTTTGGAACATCCTGGGAACCTCCATAGAATGAAATTATATGAGATGAAGTCTAGAGAAACAAGAGTTCGAATTAGTCTAAAATGCATTATGGAAGGCACAAATTAAAACTAATAATATATATCAGCAGTCAGACGATTGATTGATATTTATTCATCGGTAGTCCACAAACTAAAAAATTATATCAGCGAGTGAGGGCTGACGGTTGATATTATTCATCGGAGGGTAGTCCTGAACAATTAATATATATCAGTAGTGGAGCGGCAATTGATATATGTTACTTGAAGTTGCCACTAACCAATTAATAAATTCTCCTTCTACAAGGAAACCCAGTAGGTGTAGAGAAGTGGAAGGAGCTTCCGGGATCCGGTTGAGTCACGTAGACATTCAAGTAGGATCATGCATTGCGAATGTTTGTTTAGAAGATAGAATGGAACGATACCTGCTGGGGTGGTAGCCATGGGGCGATTCTCCCTCTTGAGCTTTAGCTCACCAGGTGACGGATCCCCCACTTTTGCAGTCTGGGGAGGCGAGTGCGTGAGGGAGCAGTTCGTCCTTGGTTGTATTAGAAGCGGGTTGTGGCTTTGGTTATACATGTATTAGAATTCTCTAATTTTAATGTATGTATTGTATAAGAGCCAAGCACCTTCGCTCTTGAAACTATTGGATACCAGTTTGGACTATTGTGTTGAGTGGTTGATGGAGCCCCAGTGGCCGTATTGGATCTCTCATGTTGCATATATTGTTTGGTTGAGACCAGGTTTATACAGAGGTTTTGTATTTGGTGACTCCATTAGGAGACTACTTGGAATTTCCGTGGCATTGGGTGGCCGACCTCCACTTGTGTTCCAGTGGAGTTGACGGGTAGTCGCGGACCCCGGAGTTTTGGGCGTCACAACCTTAGCATTGTTGGTGCTGGTCGGGTGCTTCAACCCACTTGAGACATAGTCTCTGCTAGCCAATTTACAGTTGTTGTTATAAGATGGAAATGGTCCCATGAAATCCATCCCCACGGTGAAACGATTCTCCTTCAAAATGGGGTGCATGGGCGGTTCGTCCTTTCTAGAAATACCTCCATTCTTTGACATTTGTCACATGTGGATACGAAATGATGACATCTTTGAATAAAGTCGGCCCGATAGAAGTCGATTGAGTACCTTGAAACATATTCTCACAGCCACCAAATGTCCACCACATGGTAGAAAGTGGCAGTGGTTCAGTATACTGTTCATTTCATCTTGAACACACATCTCGGGATCACTGATCGGTAGCAGTGTTTGTAAGGTGGCTCATCCCGATATTGCAGTGATGTTAGATAATGCGAAAAACCTCTTTTCATGATAGTTTAAATTACGGAGGGACTACCTTGGCACAAATAATTCACGTGTCTGCAAACCATGGGCGCCCTCTTGTCTTGATAGCTAAGAGTTTCTCATGCGGAAATTAAGTGTTCATGAACATCGTCTTGCCCCTTCCCGATCGTGGAGATGATGCAGCCCCTTGGTTCTGGTGCGCTTTCGTATGTAATCTCTTGAGATTCTTGACAAAGACCCTTGGGATTCAATGGGGGTTTGGCGTCTTTTTAGTCATCAAAGTATTTAATGGCGAGAATGATCGATTAGTGAACTACTACCTTGTTGCCAATCAAATGGGCTGAATTTGTCAAAAGCGAATTAATAGCCAAGATTCATATGATGGCATAATTAAGCAGAGCATCATTCAAGGTTTTGCTTACATAGTAAATTACAGAAAATTTTCTCTGGGTTTTCTGCCCCAACACTTTAAATAAAATCGCTTGCGTCACATAAGTTCAAATGGAAAGGACTAATCGGGGCGACAATGGAGGCGGTACAACCTCTTCAACCACGAAAATGTAAATGCACAACAAACGATACGAATCAAACTCAAATGGGATTATGGGCTTGGGAGGTGAACCATGGTTTTCAATCGAGAGAAGTCTTTGTTGAAACGCCACAAGAGCTCATTAGCCTAAAAAACTTATGATCCTTTAGCGATGGGGGTGGGTAATTTTCAATTACTTGATCTTTTACTCTGTCCACCTCTATTCCTCTTGCTCTTTGTCAGGTGGCCAAGTACAATACCCTCTTGCCATAAAATGGCACTTCTCCCGATTGAGTACTAAGTTGGTCTCCACTCACATTTTATCAATATTGATCTCAAATTTTAGGATTGTCAAATGAATTATCTAAATCTGAAAATCATCCATAGAAGATTTTTGATTGTCTTCTGACCATACAAGGAGAAAATGGCCATCATACCACATACGTTGAAAAGGTGCTGTGCATTTACGCGATCAAGGGCATCTTTGTGAATCTACGGCGAATGTTCTGCGGAAGGACATCGAATCTGATCTTCTCTGATCTTGAGACCTCTGTGTTGTTGTAGGCTGGAATATCCACTCCCCAAGCGATAATATTCATGTGGCTGAAGCTAATCGATCCAGCATCTGATCTACAAACGGCAATGGGAAATGATCTTTTCGAGTGGCTTTGTTAGTTTCGATAAATCATTAAATCTCACAAAATTAAGCTTGTAGGAAAGGTAGTATTATGTTGTTATATGATTCTTATGGTTGTTCGCAGCTACTTAGGTACTACTTGAGCCCGGACTTACCGCTGCACTATCGAAATAGGATAGAATTACACACACTCAATATCCGGCCGTTTCAATACTTCCTTTCGGACTACCTCTTTCATCGTGGTTCAGCCTCCTCTAGCTGGTTGCCCATCTTCTAGCAAATACGATGCATGCACATGGAAGAGCGAATGCTTTTAAATCAGCTGAGACCACTGACGCATTTTTACTTATGTGGTCTCTAAGGACCCTCAATAACTTCTCCTCCTCTGGCTCAGTCAAGGATCTTTGAGATGATCAACTGGTAAGGTAGATCTTTTTAAGATATGCACTTCCCAGTGGCTAGGCAAGGTTTTGTTCATCTGGGCGTTTGTTCAGCTGATGGAATGCGGCGTTTTAGCTCCTTAGCACAGAGATTGAAGTATTTCCGCTATTCAGTCGAGCAAAATCCATCCATTTACATATTCTTGCCTTGCATATCATCTCAGAATCCCGATGCATGCTAGGCTGGCCTCCCGAAGGGTCGGTGAGACCACTTTGGCTGAACCATAGCCTCTATTATTTAGCACTTGAAATGTATCACTCTCTGCCGGATGTCTCATAGCTTCAAAACGTTGAACTTGACCGTCTTCTGCGCTCCTCAATTTAGTTCTCCCCTCTGAACATCAATCATTGCCCTTCCAGTTGCAAGAAACGGTCTGCCCAAAATTATGGGTATTTCTTTGTGTCTTAACTTCCGTATCTAAGACAATGAAATATCTTTGGGAAGATAAACTTGTCAACCTTTACTAGACATCTTCTATTACCCCTCTCCGGATGCTTTAAGGATGCGTAATAAGGCTGAAGTGTGAAACATGGTTGGACGAGCCTCACCCAATCCCAACCGTTTAAAAATGGACAAGGGCATAAGATTTATAACGCTTTAAATCACATAGGGCTCTCTGAGTAGCATTTCAGTGGGTGCAAGGAATAGTGAAGCGCACAGGTCTTTAAGCTGCGCGAGTTTCCTGCAGTATCTTTACATACCTCGGGTTAAGTTAAGCTGTTTGAATCAGTAATCTTCTCTTAGGGACAGTATGTCTTTCATAAACTTCACATAAGCGGGCATCGTTGAGAAAGCATCGGCCGAGCGGGATATTGATGTGTAGCTTTGAACACCTCCATAGACTTGGTGAGCTGCTTGTCCGGCTTATTGCTTCTTTGACGTTGTGATAAAGAGATTGGTAGTGGCCCTTGTGCCATTAGTGTTTTAACGGTTGTTTTCTGTTGGTGCATTCTTATCACGCATCATCTCGGTGGTAGTGGATGATTTTCGATCTCTACCTCCTCTACTGCGGTGATTGCCCTGTGTCTCTAATTCTTTACCACTTCTGACATATTTGCTTTGACATCTGTTCATTCCCATATCTTCTCGGGTTTACTTAGGTGCTTGGTAGGAACCGGTTGCGCTCTGTGGCCAGATCAGGGTGTATTTGGCCATACGTACCTCTAAGTTTCTCAAGCGTGACCGGTGTTGCAGATTAGGTGGCTGTTCTTTTGCATAATGTGGTCTCATTCATGAAAGCGGTGAGGTCAGCATTTGGCGAGGCTTGTTCATCTGCCACCTACCAGTGTGGTGGTTCAGCAACTTCGGTTTGATGGCATATTACGCTCGATTGTTCCTCCGTCCATACCGCCCAGTACATTACGATTGTTCGATTACGATTGTTACGCCACCATAGCCTTGATTTTGGTTCTGTGATTATTTCCCCATCTTTGTCCTTGTTATTGTGGCTGGTTCTACAGTTGAATCTCAACACATACGCATGGGCCTTTTAACTCTACGGTTTGGTTTCCTGATTGACATTCTATGCTATTGTCTTTACATCCTCACATTCTACAATGCGGGTTGATACGTATGGAATTGGCGTTTCTTAACATCTGATTAACTATTGATAGTTCTTTTTATGATTAACCAAATTGTTGAGAACTTCATTATCGTACCCATGCTTTTCTTGGTGTAGTCTTCTCCTTAGGCCAGATTTGTATTAGTGTGTCTTAAATTTCTGACTTGATTGTGGTTTTTCTTAAATTTTAGTGCTCTCCGGTAGAGGCGTAATCAACATTCTAGTTGCATTCCTCGGACCATTATAGAAATATGGACTTGCATCCATCTGGTTAATTACGTGATGGGCACTTAGTTAAATCGTCTATGCCTGGCAAGTTCTCCCCCTCACAGTTGTCGAAAGTATTGATCTCTTGCACAGGATTGTTGCAATTTTAAGTGGGAAGAACTTGGTCATGGACTACACTAGTGGTTCCATGAGGTAATGGAATCCGGTGGCTGACTTATTCAGCCAATGCGGCATGCCTAGTGAGAGTGAGCAGTCTCCCAGCACAGTGCCTCTTAGGTGACCCCATTGTATGATCGTATGCGCGGTTGGTCGGATGCATATTTATGTAGTTCTCATTAGGCAACGGTGAGCAAGATGTTTCGCATCTAAGTGATGACTTTAGCTACAGAAGTTATTGCCTTTGATAAATTGAATCTTAGATGACATTTGGGGCATGCGAGTGGCGGTAGAGAAGCGAGCTCCTCTAGCAGCATGAATGGATCATCTGGTGTGTAGCGGCCTAGGTATGATTCCTTCCATTATTCCCATTTCGGCCTCTACGTGGCTCGTTTTGCTCGATGTGCCTAAGATCTTGCTCTTCCATTTGTTCTCCATGTTTGCTAAATTTACGAGTAGAATTTCGTTCTCTTGTTCTCGGTGTTACGTGCAAAGTTCTTTACGTGGCTCTCGAAGGATCTCAAACGGATGTTGGTCAACTTTGATCTCATCGATGCATGTGCCACTTTGAAATCTAAAAGCTGCGATCACACACACGAAACAACAAGACCAAATTACCGTACTTGTAAAACAAATAAAAACATAAATTCAGGTAATATCTAATTGCTTTATTCTCTATATCATAGAAACCTATCAAAACGGCGGCGTAGCACGGGCAGCGTGGTGTGTAAAAGTACGCCTATGTGAGAAGCGAATGCACGTGTGAAGTAAATATAGTGTACAGCCATTGAGATATCTAGTCCACGGGGATAGGTGTGGTGACTCTGATTTGCTGATGTATACGGATAACGTTCTGTTCGTGTGTGAAGAGGGTACTAGTGTGAATATAAACTAAGCAAGCTAATGCGAATGAATTACTATGTGATGGAGACAGGGTTTTGTCTCCCCCACAGCACTTCGATGGATTATTTCTTAAGGATAATATTATTCGAGTTTATTTATAATTTATTAATGGCTAAGTGATCTTACTTGAAAAACCTCTCTAGAAGGTGTATTCGTCTATCTGTAATAGTGTGATTATGTCTCTACGACTAGATACCAAGTAACATTATCTCAGCCTTCCTTAATTGCCACCCTCGGGATCGGAATATCTCTATTTACTGAATCGACCGAAGGCTGCTCTATTCAAATCCCTGGGTATCCTCATCTCTCGAATCTCGGATCTCCAGTAATATCGCGCTAATGTTGGCCGGACATCATCGTGTTAATGATTCACAGATATAGAGCAGATGATAATGAATTATAAACAACTGAATAATATAAAGAAATACTACTTTTTAAATCCATGCGAGCGTGACGAGTTCAACACCACCCTAGGTATATATCTAGAACTATCTTGAATAATAAAACCTGTGAATATGAAAATTGTCAAACATCAGTACTACTGTCCAAAAAAGGGGAAAAATACAAATCACGGGCTTTCCTTCTTACGTTAAATTATCATTTCTTTGCCTTTCGATTTTCCAGCGCCCCTAGTTCGTACAATTCAGGTACCTCTAATTTTGCTTTCCTTTTGCTTTTTAATGATGAGGTACAAAGCTCCTGACATCAGCGGCGTTGAGGCGTCCGGCGATTGGGACGTGATTGTTTACCTGACTTCTTTATATAGTTGACCCAACATCACGACGTTGGGGCGTCGACGATTGGAGACGTCGCGGCGGTGACGTCGCCCGGCGTTTCAGCCATCTTGATGCCTTGTCTCTCTGCTCGAAGTGCTTCCAGGCGCCGCTTTTTCACATCAATTGCACCGCATTCCACCAATTGCGCATCGGATATCGAGCTATAAACATACATATTTAAATGTAAAATAACACTACGCGTGCGACGGGCGGCGGGTATCACACGAGTGTTTGGGCACTCGCGCCGGCCTTTGATTACCATGGTGAGTTAGAAGGCAGATATCTAAAACTGGCGTTTAGAGATGCGATATAGGCACTTTGAGTTTCTGATGATGCCCTTTGGATTGACAGATACTATGACATTCATGGACTCATATCATAGTTGTTGACCTGTTGGATCAGTTGTAAGTAGTCTTCGTGGATGACATTTTGATCTACTCCAGTCAAGTGGGGAGCATATGAGTATCATTTGAGAGGATTGTGATGGTTGTGAGAGACCATCAAGCGGTGCGAGTTCGGTAGTGCGGGTTTGAAAACGCTGCGAGGTGAGATTTTTGGGACAACACGTGGTGGCATCGGGCATGTTAGTTGACACAAAGAGGTCGAGGTCGTGATGAGTTAGGAAGGGCGAGGTCAGTCTTCGAGATACGTAGTTTCTTGGGATTGGCTGGGTATTACAGGAGATTCATTGAGGATTTCTCAGATTCAGCGGCACTATAGTGAGATTGACGGGAAGGAGATTGGGATTTGATTGGGATGGCCGTCTGAGGAGGCATTCGGGGTGAAGAGGCGCGACTCTATCTTGATAGTCCGGACGGGGATAGGGGTACCACGGTGTATTGTGATATATGAGTGGGCCGGATCATGCTGCAATCTTGATCAGGGAGGGTAATGGCTTGCTGGTTGTCGGTTGAAGATCATGAGCAAGATTACCCCACACACGACATGGGTTGGCGGCGTGATCTTACGCCTTGAAGATTTAGCGCGCCATACTTATGGCGAGGGATTCGAGGGTGTGCTCGGACTGAAGTCAGGAGTATATTTTCAGCGTGGGACCTCAATATGAGGCAGCGGATGGATGGAGTTCCTAGAGGATTATGACTTCACTTTGCATTACCACCACGGTAAGGCAAATTTGGTGGTGATGCTATTCGAGATCCTGGGGAGTATTGGCTAGTATAGCTTCGGGAATTAGCGGTCTCGAAGGCGTGGGGCGGTTTGGGCTATAGTACCGTGAGCAAACACAGGGTACGTTGGGGAGTTTAGTAGCTACACCATCTTTATTAGCGGTGATCGAGTCGAGGCGGGACGAGATAGTGTCCGTGAGGGACCCGAGTGCAGTCGGGTACATGTGACGAGAAATTTTGGACCGTCCAGCGGGATGGTAGTCTTCGGTATAGAGGATGGGTAGTGGTTCCTCAGTTGACCTATTTGAGAGAGAAGATTCTCAGGGAGTTTCAGCGCTCTCAGATTTGCGGGTATCGATTGTACGGGCCACTAGGATCTTCGTCGCTAGTCTTACTAGAGCGGGATGAAGAGACCTTGCGTAGGGGACTTTGTTATTGATGTTTCACGTGTCGGCGAGTTAAGGCGCACGGAAGCAGCGAGCTACTTCAGCCATTGGAGGTGGCTGAGTGGAAGTGGGAGCACATCACGATGGATTTTGTGGCGCTGCCCGCGGACCTGAGGACATGATGCGGTATGGGTGATAGTGGGCCGGCTCATGAAGTCGTACATTTTCTAGCCGTGCGGATGGCCTTCCAGTGGAGAGACTCTGCTTGGGTTATTTACATTCAGAGATAGTCAAGGTACATGGTACCAGTATCCATAGTGTCGGATAAGAGACCCCGAGTTTACGGCGCACTTTTGGAAGGTTTCCCGGTATGAACACTTATGACCATGAGTACAACTTTCACCGCAGACGGATAATTCGGTCGAGAGAGGACCTCTACGGTGTTAGAGGACATGCTAGATCATAAGGGTAGCTGGGAAGAGCATTTGCCCTTAGTAGAATTTTCCTACAACAACAGTTATCAGGCGAGTATACAGATGGCACCATATGAGGCATTGTATGGGAGCGAGTGCGGTCGCCGTTATGTTGGGCCAGGTGGGAGAGAACATCAACGGGTCTTGTCACGATTAGAACCTCGAGAAGGTGGCTTGATATGGCGGCGTGCCTGCGGCTGGCCGATTGGAAGAGCTATCTTGATGTCTGACGTCGGCCCTTGGGAATTTGAGGTTGGTGATCACGTCTTCTTGAAGGTGATGCCTGAGAGAGGTGGTCGGGGTTCGGCGAGCGGAAAAGCCCATCGCCGAGGTTTTGTGGGCCCTTCGAGATACTCGAGATGGTAGGCACTGTAGCGTACCGGTTGGCTTTACAGCCAGTGGCGTCGGTGTCGGGTATTTCCGCGTCTCCATGCTCTGGTGCTCTGAGATCCGGCTCCGTAGTGGATTGGGGAGAGATTGAGGTTGACATGGTGGACGAGAGGGACGATTATTGCATTATGGATGGAGTCGAAAGGGATCGGTACTGCGGCCTTAAGGCAAGTGAGGCTAGTGAGAGTCTTTATGGCAGCGTAGATGGAGAGTCAACGATGGACGCGAGGACACGATGCGGGCCACCTACCCCTTCTTGTTTAGGGATGAAGGTACGTGGTTTAGTTGTTTAGTACTTAAATGACTAGTTTACATGCATGGTATAGTACACGTTGCATATTCATGTGAGTTGTTGCGATTGTACAGAATTTCGGGACAAAATTCTTTTTAAGGAGGGGAGAATGTAAAACCCGAGAAAATTATTATTTTCTGAAAAATGGTAAAATGGTAACTTCGGTCAAAATCTGAAATTTTTCTAGATCTTAGATGACGAAACGGATTTCACCGTTGGAATCGTCTCGTGAAATCTAGCTACCTCGTCGAATTTCGTCGAATTCTGAGACAGTCGGAATTTCATGTTTTTTGAGGTACCGGGTGTCGGGTGCCATAAACGGGTTTGAGAGACATGTGATGTGACAAAATTCACATACTACATGTACTCTTGTGACACATGTTGCAAGATTAGAGAGATGATGGAAATGGATGACCTAGATTGTGCCAAGTGTCAAAAATCAAAGAAAAGTGGGATCTGGAATTAATTGAAATCCCAATGATAATAAGACAAGGATGAGCAGGTGTTCATCTTCCCCATTGAACCAAAACATGAGGAGATAAAATTGGGTGGATTTGTGAATCTAGAGAGAGAAAAGTGTGACTTCTCTCTGGGTGCACTGACCAGTGAGCCGTCGGTTCTCGATGGAGCAAGAAGCAAAGCTTTCTGCGGTGAGGGGAGCTATCACGTGGACACCGATTGCATTAGATTAAAAACTGACTCAAGGGTAGGATCTTTTCCTACTTGTGATATTATTTAATAGAGGCATGTTTATGGTTCAAATGTTGGAGCTTGATTTTGCCGTAAATTCGGTCTCAAAACCTTTGAACCGAGTGGAGAAAATCCCAAATTTGGTGGCTGTGAACAGTGCCAACCGAAGGTTTCACCGTTCACGTGAATAGTGATGAGATTTTCTAGGTGTGAAAATGTGTGTTCTTGGGATTCAAAATGGTGCTTGTGTTTGCTAATTAGCCCATGTGAGCTAATTTTGGTGTTATTGATGTGGTTATCATTTGCACTTTTCTATATAGACTAAAACCCCTCCCAATTAACATAATTCCCAAGGCCTTACACTTCTCTTGTATCACTTGTTACTTTGGATAATTTGCTTGATAAAATAATTTTCTCTTAATGTTCATGATTAAAAATAAGGGTTCGAGTCTATGACTACTTTGCCAGAATTACCACGGGGAGCCATACTTGTAGACCCTCAGGCGTTTTGCCCCTCAACACTTGCATTTATCTATGGGTGTCACACTCACCATCGTTCTCATATAACACCATTAGGGGCCCTTTTAGGTTTGAATGCGTCTCTCTGAGCCTCGTGGGTGGGCTTGTATGTGGTCAGTTGAGTCATTATGTAGTTCCGCTGAAGTGTCATCTTGGCTTATTTTTAGTTATTGGCATCGTGCTATAGGAAGCAAGTGGGGCCCCTCGAGGTTTAGCCCCTAAATCAAGTTTATTAGAGTATGTCAAATTCGAGAGCACTTGAGCTTGTTTCGATCATATCTCCCTTATCAGAACTTCGGAATTGTTCCTTTGTTTGTTTGTTGAATTCCTTATTTGCCAAGGAGGTTTTTTTTTTAAATTTCATAATTTTTTTCAACCGTTTGACTAATCGGTTTGACTGGTTCATTAGGGCAATACGTATATAACACTGTTTTTTTGGGTGATTTTGGTGAGCACTCCTCCTTGTTTCGATCATATCTCCCTCATCCGGACTTGGAATGGTGCACCGTTCTTTTTTTTTGGTCTCTTATTCTTCAGGAAGCATTATATCAAAAAGTTTCATAATTTTCCTCAGCCGGGAATGAGCGGTTGGCGGTAGTTCAACCGGTTAGTCGAGGAAGCTAGCTTGTGGAGACGTTTTTGTGATTTTGGGCTAAATCGTATATGGGTCGGGCCCATAAGCTCAAGCTTGATCTCATGGGCAGTATTATTGGGTCATTTGGGCCTTGGATTAAAGTTTTATGCAGCCCACCATGAATCCGCTGTGGATACTTGGTGGTGAAGCAAGGATTGAAATCTTAAGAGATTCGGCTTGCATGGGAAACGGAGAGGAGTTAATGGGAAGGCTGTTTCGGAGATTTGATTGGGGCCCTTTCAAAGCGAAGATTGAAGAAACACCGGGTAGGTTAAGATGGTGAGGTGAGAATCAGTATAAAAGGGAGAAAGATCAAAGTGGAAGAGGGATCTTGGAAGGGACATTTTAGGGCTCAAGCATGCGTTCTTGATTCGGCTTGGATGCTTAGCTTGAGTTTCTTTCTGCGCTTTGTGGAAGAGGTAAAGATATATACCTAGGATCCACTATATTCTTTAATAGACATTCTGATCAAATTTGAGTTTCTCCTCAACCGACACGAGACGGTTTTTCACGCTCGCACGTGGCCGGTTCAACAATTCTGCTGGGCAGTTTGGGTAGTTTGGTTTATTTTGTTGGTTCTCACTCATCGAGCTGAGAATTGATCACCGTTTATTTTTAGATTCCTGACTCTTTTAGGAAGTTTCTGACCAAATTTTAGAGCCTCTCTCAATGGTATGGACTGGTTGAAAGTCAGATTAGTCAGTTCATTAGGTTAGGTTTGCAGGAACGACAGTTTAGGGAGTTTGCTTTGTTTTGGTTGGTTCTCACTCATCCGAGCTGCGAATCAATCACCGCTTATCTTGTTAGATTCCTGACTCTTTTAGGGAGTTTGTGACAAATTTTGAGAGCCTCTCTCAATGGTATGGACTGGTTGGGAAACCAGATTAGTCGGTTCATTAGGTTAGGTTTGCAGGAATGGCAGTTTGGGGAGTTTGGTTTGTTTTGGTTGGTTCTCACTCATCCGAGCTGAGAATCAATCATCGTTTATCTTGTTAGATTCCTGACTCTTTTAGGAAGTTTTTGACAAATTTTGAGAGCCTCTATAAATGGCATGGACGGGTTGGGAAACCAGATCAGTCGGTTCATTTAGGTTAGGTTTGCAGGAACGGCAGTTCGGGTAGTTTGCTTTAGTTTGAAAGTTTGGTTCTCACTCATCGAGCTGAGAATCGATCTGTTGTTTAGATTCCTGACTATTTTATGAGGGTTCTGAAAAATTTTGAGCCTCTCGCAACCGGCTGAACTGGTTGGGAAACCAGATCAGTCGGTTCACTGAATTCAGTTAGCTGAAACAATGAATTCAGGGTCTTTAAGCGCCCGTTTGTGTCGGTTCTCAATCATTCGGAGTTGGTTTTCTACTTGGTTTGTTTTTGTTTCCTGACTCACTTGAGGAAGGTTATGAAATTTTAGAGTCTCTCAACCGGCTGAACTGGTTGAGGAAACCAGGTGCCGGTTCACTTTAATTCAGTTAGGCCCAAAACAGTATTTGGGTCTTTAGGCGCTGTTTGTGTCGAGTTCTCCAGTCATTCGGAGTTGGTTTATACTTGGTCTCTTTTTGGATTTATTACTCCTTGAGGAAGAGTCTGAAAAATTTTAGGACCTCTCTCAACCGTCTGAACTAGTTGAGAACCAGATTAGCGATTCATTGAATTCAGTTTGCTGGAATGGTAGTTTGGGTAGTTTGCTTCGTTTGTGTTGGTTCTTGGTCATTGGTCGGTGTACTCCGTTTATCTTTTGAATTCCTGACTTTCTAAGAAGGTTCTGAAAGTTTTTAGAAATCTTTTCTCAACCATCTGGACTGGTTGGGAAGCGAACCAGCGGTTCATTGGGTTGAAGTTTTTCGGGCGGCGGTTTAGGTACTTTGCTTTTGTATTGGTTTTGGGCCATTCGGGTTAGGTGCACTCCGTCACATTTTATTAGATTCCACCAGTCTGTGAAGGATGTTTTGACAAAGTTTCAGAATTTTTTCTCAATCGTTTGGATTTTTTGAAAACCGATTCAACCGGTTGTGCACGACAGCTCATGGGCAGCCCCATATTTTAGCATGTTTCAATCCCGAATCTATCATGGCGTGCTCTTAGTTACCCCAGGAACCTTGTAGGCTGCTAGGGTCTGAGTTCAGCTTTGGTTTGAACAAGAAAGTGAGGTAGTAAGGCAATGTGGGATTGGTATGTATGGTTTAGTTTGTGGGATTTTAAAGGGAATGTGTCTTCAAAGTAAGCAAACCACTTACACCTCTTCGACTGCTTCCTTTCTTTAGTATAGGATCAATATTTGGTTTAAGTAAGCGATGTATGATGTATTATTTTTCCCTATCTATTCTGCTATACATGTTTGGGACCTCAAATTTTATGCTTAGTCGTTGGTATTTAGTATTCATATATCGTACATGTTGTTTGGATTCTGACATTTGTGATGCATTTGAGCTTTTTTTGATTGACCTCTTATGTAGCGCTTGGCTAGGGACCACAGGTATGTGCTTTAATGTTGGGTAATGAATTCCACATGGATGCTTTGTGTTTGGGTGTCATGCATGCTTGCTATGTTTGTTGGCTAACCTTTGATGTAGCGCGTGGCCAGGGACCACAGGTACGCGCCATTTGCCCTTTTGGTTGAGTGTTTTTAAGCATGCTAGATACCAATTAGGTTGGTCTGATCTAAGTTGTATGTTTAGCCTAAGAGACTATCGTCACGTGACCCATATGTTCCTCTGTACTGACCACTAGTAGAGACCGAGTTAGGGCCCTAAGAGGGTGCTACCTATTATGAGTACCTTTTAGATAGTGTCGACCAGAACCACAGAAATCTAGTTTTCGTGAACCGCTTTTCCATCTGCGGGGAATCATTGGGGTTTGTTCTTACTTGGTTTTTCCTTTATAAAATAACAACAAAAAAGTAAGTGGCGACTCCAAGAAAAAGCGTCCTCCTCGAGACGGATTTTCTAAATTAGAAAATCAATCCACATTTTCCTTCCATTTAGCTAGTCGCGTAGGCAGTGGATCGGGTAAATGGTCCACACATACAAGTGTCAAATGCGAATGTAAGTCGGGTATCATTCCCACATAGATTGATAGCGGTGGATCAACTACCCTGACTTCTAAAATTCCATACTATTTGGACTCAAAACTTCATAGTGAAGGTTTTATCTAAACAACAAAAATTAAAAATCAATAATATTGAATAATGTCAAATTAAGCTTAAAACAACGTAAATGAAGAAAAATAAATTGCATATATAAAAATGGATTAAATCGGTTTCTGTGAAAGCGAAAACTATCGGTGAATCTGATAAACGGTCGATTCCAGCCGTTAAGTACATTGCTCACGATTCTATATATGGATTTGGTTATTGTCCAAGATTTCCTAATTATTGGAATTGGATTTCTCCATATTCACCGATTAGATATCCTTGCTTCTCTCGAAGACAAGATCAAACCAGCTACCTGTATTCCAAATTCTCTTGCATTTTTCTTTCTCAATACTTCACACCCATTTCCTGTTGACAGTAGAACTTTTGCTTTTCCTTCTCAGGATTTTCGTAAAGTTTCTACCACTTAAGTGGTGGCTCAACCTCCAGATCTATGGGTTTATCCCTTTCCCTTGATTAGATCTAAGCTAACACGGGGATTGGAACTTACCTTTAGATTAAGGTGAACTCTCTGATTATTTATATTGTTAAATACACCCCTCCAACTTCAATTATGAGAGAATGGGGATTTATCAAAATGAACACTCGAGCTTCGACAGATCGTCAATGGTAGTCTAACATACCGAAAAAGATGCTCTCGGCTCTGGGAGATCTCCGTCTACGTGTCATACGAGAGGGCATCCTGAATATCCAGTAAGACCATTCCACCAGGTATTAGGTACTACTATTGGGAACTTATCCATTCAAAACGACACCAATTAAGTAAAAACCGAACCCAAATTAATTCTCCCTAATTGTGTAGGAAAGACTGTAACTAAATGTAAATCAAATCCAGTGTTTGCGCTCTGAGGTCTTGCAGTGAGAATTAAGAAATGGAGCAGATCACGTGACCAACGTAATTGTAATAAAGCGAGAAGAAATGAATTCGAAATTTGTCTAGATTTCATAAATTTTGACATTAATAAGAAAAATAATAGAACTAAAAATCCAGCTCTACTGTCTGCACCAGGTTCGCGATTCAAACTGAAAATGAAACTAAAAATAAAAATAAAAAATAAAAATCTACTCTAAAATATACCTTGAGTTCCTGCTTCTTTTCCCTTTTACGCGGGTAGTGACGGAGAAAAGCGCTTTACTCTTCTAAAGCTATCTATTTATCGCGTAAAGAATTTGGTAGAGATCCTAAAATGCTCCAGGTGGAACTCCAAAGAAAAAGCCCAGCTCACTGTCCTATGTCGCGACCTCAAGTTGATGTTGCGACATGGACTTCTCTTGATTGCTCGTGATCAGTCGCGACCTCTTTCTTTAAGTTGCAACCAGTTTGTCTTACCATACTTTGATCATTAATTAGCGACATCGTTTGTGGTCAGCGGCCTCATTTGCTACCGATGTTCCTTCGATGTTGATGTGTGACCTGATTATGCCCAGCGACATCATTGTCAGCTATTCTTCCGGGCCGAGTTGTGACATCGGTTTTTAGGTTGCGACCACTTTTACGTTTGTATGATGACTTCATGTTGTGACTTTGATTTCTTGAAAGTACGCCAATTGTGTTGGTGGTCTTCTTACCTTCATATGTTTCAATTTTATGTCGCGACCTTATGGTGATGTCGCGACCTCTTTTGCTTCCCATTTCTTTTCTTCTGGTTGCAACCTCAATTCTTCGTTGCAACAAATTTCCTCCTTCCCACCTATTTTCCAGGTCGCGACCTCAAGGTGGTGTTGCAACCTTAATTTCTTATTTCGGCTCTCTTCTTGGTCGCGACCTTAAGTGAGTGAATGGCGACATCATTTCCAATCCTTGATTTGTAAAGGTCGCAAGTTAGGTTCTTAGCGAGTGCTTCTATTTGGCTACGGGTTGCGAGCCTCCTTTTCCAAACTCTATTTTTTGAGGTTGCACTACTTGAATCTTCCTGTTTTTATGTCGCGACATCAGAGTGATGTCGCGACATGAAACTAGGAAACCTTGCATTTAAAAACTAGTTGCAACCTCTTTCTTTTTGCAAAGACCTCTCTTGTGGCTTTATAGACGGATCCTTGTCACAACCTCAGAGTGGTGTCGCGACATCATTCATATCCTTTTGGCGTCGCGACATCAAAGTGATGTCGCGACATGAATTTCTTCCTTTGATTATTTCGTTTAGTCTCGACCATGTTTTCTTTGTCGCATCCTCCTTCTTCAAGTCACGATTTCACTTGTTCAAGTTTTCTATTTCTTTTTCAAAGCCGAATTTGTTGATGTCGTGACTTGGAATGGTATGGCTTGAGCTTCTGTCGCGACTTAAATTTTCTTTGGTTAATGACCTCCAATTCTAGCTGCCCGGTACGGGAACAATACGATTTTGCTAAGATTTGAGAGCTTGCTGTATTTTCATGCAAAATGAAATTTGAGTAAAATATCCACATTTCTGTAAACAAATCAACATTTATCTCGTAATATACACAGAAAAATGGATTAAAAATCTAATGAGTTTTTGGACTCATCATATTCCCCCAAACTTAAAATTTTGCTTGTCCCCAAGCAAAGAGAAGAAAGAATTATTTGTCCTCAAACAAATAAGCTTAGAAAATTTTGAAGGACATTTTTTTTATTCATACCACAGTCTTTCTCATTCCCGCCCGATGCGGAATTAAGAATACCATCATCATTTAAATTCGAGTTTGGATTCAAGAATAAGACATGGTATACTTCTATCACAAATTTCTTGATGAACTAATGTATTCAAACGGTTTATTCAACAAGTCTTGTTACGTATTGTGTGTACGATCTTCAATCCTTTTCGCTCTTCCATGTTGAATGTAGTTAATCTTAAAGGGAGTTTTCTTGGTATTTGTCAAAAGTCCATAGGCTTATTTTTCATATTGATCTCGCTGTCTTGGTAAATTCAACCTTCAAAATCAATGAGGTCTTTCAGGCTTGTAATGTTGGGCTTTGGTAGTGGGTAGATAATGGAAAATTTTAAGTTGTAAATCTTGAGTTTCACCTTTTCTCTATACTTGTTGCCTTGACTTTCACCTTTTTCTTCTGTTCTTGTTGATTCTCTTCAATCTTGGCCTGATTCATCTTTCATGTTGAATTCTTTTAGGGAATTTCAATTTCCATATGCACTTTATTGAGCGAGTTCCTTTGTTTTGAACTCTTTGCTTTTGTTTTTCTAGGATTGGGGAATGGTCTGATGTTTGTCTTCTTAAACTCTATTGCTCTTAGAGAACTTTGGGCTACTTAACTCCCATACCGAGTTGATATTAGGGTACTAGGTGTTAAAACACCCTACGAGAACTTAATTATTCAAGGGAAATAGGCCACAAGACAAACTTATTCCTTATTTCACTAGCTTCTGCTTCTTTCTTCACCTCCTTCATTTGTAAAAATTTGGAAATATTTTCCCCGAGCTTGTTTCTTTCTTTATAGTAAACTTTTACGGCCCAGAGCTGGATAATTTGGGCTCTTTGCTGTAGGTTTATTGCAAGGAAGGGATTTAGGTTTTCAGTTGTTGTTTATTGAAGAAATAAGGCTTATTTGGCTCAAATCAAGGAACTAGAGAATATGCTTAAGCATATATTGAGGTGAAGCTTAGAAAGTTCAATCGCCAAGGATGGCCTCTACTCGTTTCTTGTTGTTTTGTTTTCACCCTAAGATTTCGCCTCAATAAATAATCCTAACAAGTTCTAGGACTATGGACTCTTAGTCTTGAATTTCCCAGGAAGATGTTCTAATTCCTCTCAAAGTCTCATAAGTTTTGTTGACCTAAATTGTATTATTTCTTGAGAACTTTGTATTTATTTCTTGTCACTACATTATTCAATAGAAGTATTTTTGTTCCATCGACAATAACCAAATTTCAAATTTTGCAATCTATACTGAAATAAAACAATGTGAGACAGCTCCTAATTTATCAGTTTAATCATTCAAGCCACGATTCTTCCTGAAAGTGTTTGCAGGAAGAACATAATTATTTATTTGATTCTTTACAGAAAAGGCATTTATTTATTTATCATGCTAAGCGAGAAAATGACACAAAAACAAAAATTTCATACATCATGTTCATCAATTTGTAGATCAACAAAAATTTTATTCAAATATCAAAACATTTTGATATTGGCCTGTCTGCTTTCGCCCACAAAATAAAGTACTCTTGAGTGAAAAACTCTCATTGTGATCTGGAAATCATATCTATTCCTACGAAGGTTGCGAGCTCTGCTTCATGTTGGTTCACGGACGAGCTTGCTCAGAGTGGTCGATTTGTTAACAAGGTTATGCGACAAATTAGAGACCCTTTCTCCTTTTTCTTTGGGCTTACGGTTGATGGGTTCTAGTGCTTAGCTTCTTCAATTCCTTTCCCATCAACCACTCTCTTGATTACACAGCGTTTTATGGAATAAGGAATGGAATTGGTTTGTTTTTCGACTCCATTCATTCCATAAACTCCGTGTTCACAGCCTTGGAACTCTTCCTTTCTCTCATTCTCCCTTCTCTTCATTCTCTTTGTTTGTTTTTCCTTTGTTATCCCATCCTTTTATAGTGATTTCGTCTCTTGCAGGAATTCTAGACCATTTATTCTTTCTTTAAATTTTCGATGAATGAATTGAATGAGGTTTCTCGAATTCTTGCTCTTGATATTTCCAACGAGAGGTTTGGGAATTTGGTGGAGAATATTGATCGTTTTTGCTTGAAGTTATTAATTCCCTACGATTATTCTCCTTGAAACTAAACATACTAAACCAATTCATTCGATCAAGACATTGATTTAATTTTACTGCATTAATAACTATTTATTTCAAAGATTACGAATGAATGATCACGAAGCCAGAAAGGTTTTGGTGGTGTAGCCTAATGGAATTTGAAGTGGAATAGGCGGCTGGGTTAAATGTCCTTGGCCCGATATGGGAGTCGCGACATTAAGTATTGAGCCTCTAAATTAATGATTTTCAATGAATTTAATTTTTAACTGCTAGGAAGCCCAAAATGAGAGGTTTTAAAATCCACTTTTATTGACTTTTGGACTATTTTGGTCGCAACTTCAAAATTTTTGTTGTGACCTGAAATGTGGTCACGACAGGGAATTTGATGTTGCAACATAAAAATGTTCTTTCCCTTCTTTAATTCAGTCGTGACCTCAGTTTCATTATTTTGACTTTCTTTTCCACTTTTATTTTTCACATCGGCATTCTTGGTTGCAACTTTTGGATTAATGTTGCGACCAAAGCATAAACCTCAAAATTCACATCAATTTCCAAAATTTATTCAATTCAATCAAAACAACTTCTGGCTTCAATTCATCTTCATCATGCAAAAAATTCAACAACTTCCACTATGCATCACATTCAAAATTTAAGCACCAAAACAAGATAGAAATTCCCCAAACTTTCCAATCATTCTATATCAAAGACAAATTTTAAATCAAATCAAGAAGAATATCTGCTACTTTTGGTCTCTTATCTTTGATTGAAGTTTGATTGTAGATGCTCTCCCTTTTTGCCTGATCTTCATTATCTGTAAGCTAAAAAAAAAAAAAATTTACCTACTCTTCAATCAATGATGAATAAAAATCACAATATGCTATTAAATTTAAACACAAATTTTAAACTATAGCAAAGAAAAATTAAAAATAGCGAGATTGTGGATTGCCTTCCGCAAGGCTGCTTTCGATTTTAGTCTTTATTTGCTTGGACTTTTCTCTTTGCCATTGTTCTATTTCTTCAATTTCCCTTGTTCAAAACTAAGGGTTACTCTTCCAATTACTTTCTCCCAAGGTAGTGCTTTAATCTTTGACCATTCACTTTGAACTCCTCATGATTCTTTGGTTCTAAGTGTCCCAGCTGGCTTGTGTGCTTGATACCAGCGTAAATGGTCCGCTCCATTTGGATTTGACTCTGGAAAGAGTCTTAGTGCGGAGTTGAATAACAGACACGATCCTCACATGTGAATTCCCTCCTCAAAATTAAATTGATCATGCCATTTTTTTGTTTATCCTTGTAGGTGCAGCATATCCACGGGCTTCATTTCTCAACTCTTCGATTCATTTAGCGGAATGCTTTATCTTCCTTAGCGGCTTTAAAATCAAAAATTAAGCTTCTTGATGGCCCACATGGCATATTCACAACAAGAGGTAGGTGACAAGGTTTTCAAAGACAAGCCTGTATGGGGACATTCAATGGGAGTTTAAAAAGTAGTCATGTATGCTGAGTGCATCGTCAAGCTGACGACAATCTGCTATCGCTGGAACTCCTGGGTCTTTCAAAATTCTCTTTATCTCCCTATTGGAAATTCATTGCCCATTTGTTTGAGGATGATAAGCCAGCTCATGTATGTTTGATGCCATATGCGCTCATGAGTTTGTCAAACACCTTATTTGCAAAATGAAAACCACTCATCGCTAATTATAGTTGGGTGTCCCAATCTGAGAGTATTTCTTTGTAAAAATCCCACAAGCTGTAATGGCATGTTCTTTGAATGTTTCTTTGCCTCGACCCATTTTGATACATAATCCTGGCTAAGTATGTATATATTTCCAAATGGCGGAAAAGGCCCCATAAAATCCATTCCCATACATGACAATTGCACCACCGGGATACCTTGCGGGGCATCCTGTTTTTCATGAAGTATTTGTCTTTGGCATTGATCACATAACTTCACCTATTTAAAACAGTCCTTAAAAATAGTAGGCGGTAAAATCTTGGTAGAGAAGAATTTTTGTGGGCTGTTTTATCTCAGCAAAATGTCCTCCCGTATAGTGATGCATGACATTCTTGTAAATCTTGCTTCTTCGCCTTAGAGTACACATCTCCTTATAATCATATCATGGCTCCCTCTTTTAAGCAAATAATGGGTCGTCGGATGTAGTACCTGTCGGAGTCCTTGGCTTTTTCTCTGTTGGTAGATTTGGTCACGGTGGCATAATTCCACAAGCTAAGAAGTTCTGTCATCGACATACCGGGGTGATTGGAGTGACAAGCTGAATACTTTGCTCATACGGAAAAATTTTGCTATTTCTCTTGCCTTCCTCTTTGTATAGTAGGTTTCTCTACTCTTGGCCAAAGTGATTAGCTATCACATTGTCCTAGCCCTTCTTGTCTTTTATTTCTAAAATCAAATTCTGCAGCCAATAGTACCACACGATCAGTCTAGGCTTTGCTTCTTTTCTTTGCCATTAGAATGCTTAATTCTTGCATATTCAGTGTGTATAACAACATGGGACCCCAAAATATATGGCCTAAATTTTTCACATGCAAATACTATTGCCAGCATCTCCTTTTTCGTAGTAGAGTAATTTTCTTGAGCTTCATTAAAGGTTTTGCTAGCATAGTAGATGGCCTTGAACACTTTTTCATCAACTACGTCCCCATCTGACTCCCATTAAAATCAACGGCATCACACATGATTTCAAAATCTACGTTCAATCTGGTTTGCCATGATGGGAGCTTGACTAATCTGGATTTGATTTCTTGAATGCATTATGGCGAGATTCATCAAAATAGAACTTAGTATCTTTTTCGGCAATGCATAGTGGTCTAGCGTTTTGAGAAATCTCGATAAATCTTACATAAAATCCCGGCATGTCTGAAACTTTTTAATTCCTTGGCGTAGTGGGTGGCGTGAATTTCTTATAATTGAAACTTTTGCGCAGAGTCTGCCTCAGAGCCTGCTGAAATCATGTGCCCCCAAAGACAATTCATACGTAACCATAAAATGGCATTTTCCCAATTAGGCTAGGTTCTTGTCATTTGCACCTTTGAAATCTTGTCTCAGGTTGTGCGAGCCTTGTTCAAAACTAATCCATACAACCAAATCATCCATGAAGATCTCCATAACTTCTTCTGCTAGATCAAAAAATATAGACATCATGCATCTTTGGAAGGTACCATGAGCATTACACAAACCAAATGGCATTCTCCTAAAAGCAAAAGTACCAAATGGGCATGTAAAAGTGGTTTTCTCCTGATCTTCAGGTGCAATAGAAGATTGGACCCTATCCGGAGTATCCATCAAGAAAACAAAATTGAGAATTATCTTGCCAACTTTATCCGGCGTATGATCAATGAAAGGCAGGGGAAAATGATCCTTTCTGGTTGCAGTATTCAATTTTCTGTAGTCAATACACACCCTCCATCTTGTCACAGTTCTTGTAGGAATCGGTTCATTCCTTTTCATTTTACGTCCACGGTGAATCCACCTTTCTTGGGAACCACATGCCTTTGGGCTTACCAAGAACTATACGATATAGCATATATAAAACCTGCATTTAACCATTTCAGAACTTCTTTTCTGACAACTTCTTTCATCTTGGGTTCAGCCTCCTTTGATGCTCAATAGAAGTTTTTGCATTATCATCCAGCAATATTTTGTGCATGCAAATGGAGGGGCTGATACCCTTCAGATCCTCAATTGACCAAGCAATTGCTTCCTTGTATTTTCTCAGAATTACCAGCAACTTATGTTCTTCAACTTGATCGTCACGGTGATATGATATGGATTTTCTCTTTTTTGGTTCTAAAAACTCATATTTTAAATAACTGGGCAATTCTTTTAATGTTAACCCTTTTTGCACTAGTTTCCTGCTCATAGGTTTCTTTGTTTAATTTGCATACTTCATCTTATTTGTTTTCATTATACTCGAGATTGTTTCCTTGTTAAACAAATTTGAAGGCGAGAACTACAGCGAGGCTCTGAATGCTGAAAAATTCATCTCAATTTCATTGATAGAGTGTTGAAGGATATAATCGAATTTAATTCAACATTGAAGGCTGTGTTTCTGACCATACAACTATACGCATCTACATCGGGATGTTCAAACTCCATTAATATTAAATTACATTTGCTTCATTTCCAACCACAGTGTCGGTTCACCTTTACGTACACATCTATCAAGGCAACTCCGATTCTTGAAGGTCTTCCGGCAACAAAGGAACTTGGGTATCTTCTCCATCTTGCATGATAACCAAATCCACTTGGGAAGATGAATTTTAACCTTGACAAGTACATCTTCAAGAATGCCTTACGGTTGTGCCATTGATCTGTCGACCATCTCTTGATGTAAATTCTTGTTGGGGTAAGTTCCCTAAATTAAGTCTCTTGCACAGCTTGATAGAGGCATTAAATTTATACTAAGCGGAATCACATAAAAGCTTTCTTGAATTCATATTTCCTAACATGGACGAGGGGAATGAATTGGCTTGCCCGGGATCCTTAAATCGCTGTTTGGGAGCTTTGTTGGATAATAATGGCCTTTACTTGAGTAGTCGAGTTTTACTATTCCTCATAGCTATCTTCCTTTTCTTGCTCAGTATCTCCTTCAGAAATTTTGCATAAAGAGGCATTTGGCTGATTACCTCTGCAAATGGGATATTTATTTCTATTTTCTTGAAAATGTCCAAGAATTTAGAAAACTGTTCTTCTCTTCTTGACTTACGAGAGTCCTACACGTGGAAATGGCGAGAGGTGTATAATTTGTTACTCCTTCTTCTTTTTTACGGTCGTTACTTCCTTTTCCGGTACGTTCAATCAAGTTGCTCTTCTCTCCTTCCTTTTTAGTCTCTTCTTTTACGCCTCAATCTCTTCTTTCCTTTGTCCTTTTTGTTCACGCTCCGAATCCGCCCTTCTTAATTGAATTGCCATGCAGAGTCTTTGGGTTCTTAAAGTGTCACTAGGGAATGTACCTTTGCTCTAATTTGGCATATTCAGGGCCAGTTGCCCTACTTGTGTCTCAAATTTTCAACGAGGCACTAGAATTCTTCTGAAACATTTGTAATTATCGGACTTGAAAGCTTCAAGTCGAAGCCGGTTTAAATTCATGGAATTATATGTACTTGTTGTCCCCGTAGGCCGCGGCATTTGTTCTTCAAATGGTTGAGTCTCTCTCACGATACGGTATTCATACGCTTTCACCTCCTTGATCTTTGCTCTTTGGACCTTGGTGAGCTGTGGTATCCTTGTTGAGGATGTTGTCCGTGCAGCCTTGGGCCTTGGCAAATACCCCCTCCGCCATATGAGAAATTCTCATGGTTCCTCAGTGCTGGATTGTAGTGTGTGGGCAGGTTAGGATTTGGCTTGAAATGGTAATTTCTTGGCTTGTTCACGTACTTAACCTCCTCAACACCATAAGAATCTTCTTCTGTTGGCACATCAACACTTCTTCTCATAAGTTCTCTTTCCACTGCTCCTATTTCATGAGCAGTGTGCATCTTTCTCTCTTGTTTGTCCATCCTATGCATTATGGCATCCAACTTTGCCTTCATGGCTGTCATCACTCAGCTCCTGACCCCTTTTCCTGTTGTTTCCCCTTGAAAACTCGGATAGGAGCTTTCATATTGCATTTTCCAAGTCTTCTATCAAATCTCGCCTCTTGGCACTTTTTCGTTTGAATGCTCCACGGCATGATGATCATGCGTGATCATGTTTAGACATGATACACTATGTCCATACAGGTCTTCAAATCTATTCCATGCATCGGGCACCTCTTGACAACCTCTTGAATCTTTCCCAAGCTACATATAGGCTCTCGTCTTCCCACTTGTTGGAATACTATTATCTCTCTCTTTCTTACGAAGTGAGAGATGGGAATACGCCGTAGGCTTCTATAACTCTTCCCAAGTATCCAAGCTAGAACCATATGGTAATGATTCATACCATGTGGCTGCTATATCTCTCCAAAGAAAATGGGAAGAGATACAACTTTATCACCTACAGTCTCACACCGTTCGGCTTCTTGTATTCGCCATCTGAAATCTTCCGGGTGCTCTTTTTGGGTCTTTGATTGGATGACCGATGAGCGTGTTCTTTGAACCATTGTAATCAAAAGGCGGCTTTTAGTTGAAATTATTTGCATCCACGGTAAGTGTCGGTGCAAAATACTCTTCTGAATAATAGGCCTCCCGAGGAAATCCTCCGTTGTGTGGTAATGGGAGGCTTTACGGTTGTTGTCCTACGTTCGTGACATCAGTCATGTCTCTCATCTGCCATAGCTGCGTTTTCTGCTCTTTTTGTCTTTCTTAAGCTCCTGAGTGTTCTCTCCAATTCAGTGTCTGCTGGAATCAATCATGTTTCCTATGCATTAAAGGTTTTCCTGAAATCAAAACACACTCATATTAATAGGATTAGTCAAACTAAACAAATATTTTCAACATGGCTTGTTAAAGATTAGTGGGCGATGTAGCCTTTGCTTGAAAAACTATTTTTGTTCTTTTTCGTTTATAAAATGTAAAATTAGCATTTCCTTCTTTTGTCGAGAATATTAGTCCTAATTAATTAACCAATCCCAAACAGCGGCGCCATAAACTTGTTTTGCCTTTTTCTATATAGACTAAAACCCCTCAAATTAACATAATTACAAGAGCCTTACACTTCTCTTGTATCCATGTTACTTTGGATAATTTGCTTGATAAAATAATTTTCTCTTAATGAATATGGGATTTAAAAATAAGGGTTCGAGTCTGTAACCTTTGCCAAGTGCACAGGCCATACAAGTAGTAAAATGAATGTAAGTCGGTATCATTCCCACAAAGATTGATGGCAGTGCCAGATCCAACTTGACTACTGCAAAATTCCCATCTTATTTGGACTGAAAACTCGTAGTGAAGGTTTCTAACTGGCAAAAATTAAAAATCCTATAATATTAGATAATGTCAAACTGGCTTAAAACAAATGTAAATGAAGAAAAAATAAATTTATATATAAAAATGGATTAATCAGTTTCTGTGAGAAAGCAGAAACTATGAGTGAAATACAATGGCTTGATCAATTCAATGATTAAGCCATTGCTACATTACATGGATCTGGTTATTGTGCAAGATTTCTAATTATTGGAATTGGATTTCTCATATTCACCGATTAGATATCCTTGCTTCTCGAGAAAACGAATCAAACCTGACTACACAGTATTCCAAATTCTCTTGCATTTTTCTTTCTCAATACTTCACACCCATTTCCTGTTGACAGTAGAACTTTTGCTTTTCCTTCTCAGGATTTTCGTAAAGTTTCTACCACTTAATTGGTGGCTCAACCTCCAGATCTATGGGTTTTATCCCTTTCCCTTGATTGATCTAACCTAACAGGGGATTGGAACTTGCCTTTGATTAGGTGAACTCTCTGATTATTTATATTGTTAAATACACCCCTCTAACTTCAATTATGAGCGAATTGGGGATTTATCAAAATGAACTCTCAGAGTTCAGTAGTTCGTCAATGGTAGTCTAACATACCCAAAAAAAAATGCTCGGCTCTGGAATCTAGATCTCTGTGTCATGCGAGGGCATCACGGATATCAGTAGATGCATTCCCTCAGCGGTATTAGGTACTCTTATTGTGAACTTATCCATTCAAAAGCGACACCAATTAAGTAAAAACCGAACCGTTAATTCTCCCTAATTGTGTGGGGAAGGCGTAACTAAATGTAAATCAAATCCGGTAGAACAGCAGCTCACGATTCTACGTGAAAATTAAGAAATGGAGCAGATCATATGACCACTTGTAATTGCGATAAAAGCGAGAAGAAATGAATTCGAGAAATTTATCTAGATTTCATAATTCAGTGATGTACTTAAGAAAAATATGTAACTAAAAGTCAGCTCTACTCGTCTACGCACAGTTCGCGATTCAAGCCAAAAATGAAACTAAAATAAAAATAAAAAATAAAAATCTACTCTAAAATATACAACAGGTTCACATTAACACTTCCCTTTTGGGTAGTGAAGACGGAAAAGAGCTGCTTTACTCTTCTAAAGCTATCTATTTATAATTGTAAAAAGAATTTGGGCCGAATCCCTAAAATGCTCTGGAATTGGAACTCAAAAGAAAAGCCCGGCTCAAATCTATATCGCGACCTCAAAGGTTGATGTCGACATGGACCTCTCTTGATTGCTACCGTGATCGATCCACGACCTCTTTGCTAGAAGTTGCAACGGTTGTCTTACAGCTGCTTTGATCGATTAATTAGCGACATCGTTTGTGGTCGCGACCTCATTTGCTCAGTGTTCCTTCAGTGTTGATGTCGCGACCTCAGTTACATGTCGTGACATCATTGTCTTTCTATTCTTCCAGCTTCTGAGTTGCGACATCAATTTTAGGTTACGACCACTTTTATTTGTATGACTTCATGTTGTGACTTTGATTTCTTGAGTACGCGAATTGTGTTGGTGGTCTTCTTACCTTCATATGTTTCAATTTTATGTCGCGACCTCATGGTGATATCGCGACCTCTTTACTTCATTTCTTTTCTTAAGTTTGCAACCTCGGTTCTTCCGTTGCAATATTTCCCTCCTTCCCACCTATTTTCCAGGTCGCGACCTCAAGGTGGTGTCGCAACCTTAATTTCTTCTGCTCAGCTTTTCTTAAGGTCTCGACCTTAATGAGTGGTCGCGACATCATTTCTAATCCTTGATTTGTAAAAGGTCGCAAGTTCAGTTCTTGGCAAGTGCTTCTATGATGCAAGGTTGGGACCGTGATGGATGATCTAGAAGTTTTGGTAAGTCAAAATATGGGTTTGGGGTAGTTTCTAGGGCCAAAACAGGTTATGGTCGAGTTTATGAGATTTTCTAAGTTAGGGAATGTGTATTTGTGATATATAAGGGAAAAAGGGTATTTAGGAATGTTTTAGTAGTATGGAACAAAATATGGAAAGTTTTAGGTAGAGGTTGAAAAATTGCTTATGGAAAGTTTAGAGAGAAGATGAGATGGTGAGGGAAAGTAGAGTTTGCACAAGTGTGGTTACTTACCGGGTTAATGAAACGATCCACGCTAGATATATGATGGAGTGAAGGCGCCACAATCAACTATGGACGGGTTGATTGATAAGCCGGACAAGACTCACCGCTGAGGAATCCTTTAGGTATGAGAAGCCACGAGCACAATTCTAAGGAATCCACCCAAGAGATAAGAGAACAAGAGAGAACTCTTAAAAAGAGAAATATGAAAATATTATTAAACTTGAACTGATTGTCAAAAGACTACATTATGGGGTATATATAGCCTCATACTTTCTAAAATTAATATGGCAGCTCCACATCAGGGGTTTGTCCAAGTCTGACCACGTTTTTTTGCCTTCCAAGGCCCAAATGAGGTCAGGTTTTCACATGTATTCAATGCGTCTTGACCTCCCCAATCCAATTCTTCAATAATTAGGGTTGAATTCCCAATGTTTGGTGTGTTTATAGAAGCTCCTGCATCAATCCCCCATAGCTGGGAAAAAAAGACTTGCCCTCAAGTCTTCACCGTGATAAGCCCTCAAGTCCTTGACATTGAACATTGGAGAAATTTCATATTCGTGCGAAGCAAGCGCAACTTGTAGGCATTCTCTCCAATTTTCTCTATAATCTTGAAAGGGCCATCTACCCTTGGCTTGAGCTTTCCAAACTTTCCCGGTGGAAACCTATCCTTGCGAAGGTGTACCCAAACCAATTCTTGACCTCAAACTCGACATACTGCGGCGTCCCATTGCTTGTTCCACATATTTGGCATTCTTCTTCTCAATCTTCAAGCGAACTTCTTCATACCTTCTTGATCTCTTTGGCTCTAACCGGCATCTCACTAAATTGTTGAATAGTCGGATGGGGTCATTCCATAGGTCCAATCGGTTGTAGTCCATAGACTACCTCAAATGGGCTTTTTCCCAGCCGATTACATGCATGGACTATTGTAGAGGCAAACTCAATTTGGGGTAGAATCAAATCCCATTGTTTCACGTTCTTTCCCACAGCTCCTTAGCAAATTTCCCAAGCTTCTATTAGTAACCCCGGGTTTGACCATCGAGTTTGAGGTTGATAAAGAGGTGCTAAGCAGTAAAGAAGTCCCAGTTTTCTCCTGGAGTTCTCGAAAGTGACTAAGAAACTTAGAGTCTCGATCACGAAACCATAGTCTTGGGAATACCATGTAGGCGCCTGATCTCTTTGAAGTACAAGTCGGCAACATGCGAGAAGCATCCGTTAGACTTGTTGCATGGCGTACAAAGTGAGCCATCTTTGAAAAACACAATCAGCGACCACCAAGTCGAATCTTTGTTTCTTTGTGTTCTAGGTAATCCCAAAACAAACCAAGCTTACCTCCCATGCATTCGAATCGGGTAAATGGTGTATATAGTCCCGCATTGTTTCCATGAGTTTGAACATGCACACAACACACTTCTTGACAAATCAGCACGTCTTTCTCTAGCTTAGAGGCCAAAAGAAGTTTGCCTTCACTTAGAGCTAAGGTTTTGCTTCACCAAAGTGTCCTCCTAATGTTCCACCACATGCAATCCCATCCAAAATACTCAATCTCAAGGAACAAGATGGGGATGCATAGAGTGCCCTTTAAAGAGAAAACCGTCCATCCTTACAAAACTGAAAGGTTTGTCGCGCATACCTTCCAGATTTCACCAAAATCAAGATCCTCCCCATATAGTTCTTTCAACCACATCGAATCCAACTACTGACTTGCATGAAGTCACTAGGGCATGTCTCCTACTCAAGGCATCCGCAACAACGTTATGAACACCCGCTGATGTTGACGGTGAAGTTGTACGCTTGTAAGAATTCCACCCATGCTCGATGTCTCGATTCAACTTAGCCGTGGTGGTTGATGAATTTTAGTGGCGTCATGATCCGAGAAAAGCACAAATGGCTTCAGAGCAAGTATTGACTCCAATGAAATAAAGCTCTATAGATAGCATAAACTCCTTGTCATAGGTGGAGTACTTTGTCATTTAACTTCACCAAAGAAAGCGAAGGGGTCTTCCTTCTTGACTAAGGACAAGACCAATCCCAACTTGAGATGCATCACACTCTACTAAGACTTTGCTGAAAATCGTAAAACCAAACATGTGGGCTTCGCCATTTCTTAATCAACTCGAAGCTTCTTCTGCAACACTAAATTCCACTCTGAATTTGTCTCCTTTACATTCCGCCACAGGAGCCATTATAGAGCTAAACCTACGAATAAATCTCCTATAAAAAGAGACTAGCCTAAGAAAACTTCTCACATCAAGGGATCGAGCTAGAGTCACACTGTAATCGCCTATCTTGCTTCATTCCATCTCACCCCATCTTAGTAACCACATAACCAAGAAATATGATTCGTCGGCATAGAAGTCACACTTCTTCAAGTTGACAAATAATCGTTGCCCTTGTGGATAGAGAACAATTGCCTCAAATGTCTAAGTGCCTCCATCACTTCGCTATAGATCAAAATATCATCAAAGTATACCACCACAAAATTTCCAATGGCTATTTAAGGATATGATTCATAAACCTCTATAAAAGTGCTAGGGCATTGATAGTCCAAATGGCATCACCATCCACTCATAGAGTCCATCTCGAGTTTTAAAGGCCGCCTTCCATTCATCTCCTTCCTCATACGAATTTGATGGTATCCACTCTCAAATCAATCTTCAAAAGATGGACGCATCTATAAAGTTGATCCAAAGAAATCATCGAGTCTTGGAATGGGAAATCGATATTCAATAGTAATCTTGTCGACCGGTCCTACTATCAACACACATCCTCCAAGATCCATCCTTCTTTGGTACTAGTAAGGCAGGAACCGCACAAGGGCTCTTACTCTCTCGAATAAGCCCTTTGTTGAGCAACTCATCAACTTGTCTTGTAAGCTCTTCATGTTCTTTAGACTCATCCTATAGCCTAGCTTTTATCATAAAAATGTAACCTAGTACGAGGTCTATTTGATGTTGAATATCTCTCATAGGGGGCAACCCATGGGAATCTCCCCGTACTACATCAAATTCCCGCTGCATCTGGCTCTACTTCTTTGGGATCTCCTTCTCACTTCGGGTTTCTTCAATAGCAACCAAGGCCACTACATCTAAACCACCGATTTCTTCTCCAACTCGGATTTTGACAACAAAGAATTCTTCGCTTCCTCGCCGGTTCGAGGTCGGGAGCAATGCCTGCTTCAACCTGCTAAGACAATTTTGTGGCCATCCTTGCGGAATGTGTGTAAGTGTTCTGAAGCCATCATAAATGACCTTCCTATCATATTGCCATGGCCTCCCAAGTAGCAATGACAAACATCCATCGAACAACATCACACCATACTCAAGTCCCAGTGCTTTCCCAATTGTAAAAGAGACAAGGCACCTATGCTTTAATCTAATATCACTACCCCGCTAGCCGCCAAGTTTATAGGGTTTCGATGTGGATCCTTCAAATCAAGCTTTGCACTAACTCCAAGGAAACACAATTCCTCGGGCCCCCACTCATCAATAATAACCAAACAAACCCCGTCCCAGATGTGCACTTTGTGTGAAAGACATTGACCCCGCAACCAATCTCTCTCTCCCTACTCAGTACCGCCCTATCTTAAGACTCCTTGAACAACTACAGTCCCATGGTCGGCATATAGTAAGTCTATCCCATCTTCATGGTCGATTCAATCGCTTCTTCGACATCTCTTCTCATCTTCATATTCCTTCAATTAGCAACCACTGGCTCTGCTAGGACATTCAAGCTATATGCCCAAATCCGTGGCATTTAAAGCTAATCGCCTGACTTAGAGGTAGACTCTTGGTCAGGCTTGCACTTCACCTTTACTTGAGGTTTACGTGGTTTTAGCACTACTAGGACCCTTGGAAGTCAATTCTGATAAATCCTTCTTAATCCGATTCAGTAAAACCCCCATACTTGTTTAGAGCCTCAACTTTTAAGGCAAGCTTTATCACATCTTGAAGAGTATTATATGGTCGTAATTGAACAAGCTTTTAGAAATTTCAACCTCAAAACTGCAAGGTAATAAGCATGGATCGCTTCCTCACCCTCTTGCAAGTCTCCTTGATCATCAAATTCAAACTCAAATCGAATACTCCACAAATGATTCGCTTTAAAATTCTGAATTTTGAGGAAGATATCTTGGCGAGTAGTGGAAGGAAGATACTCCTTTTGTTCTTTCTTCACCTTCTAAGTTTCCACCTTTCTTCTTGTCATCTCTCCGACAATGGCTTCTCTTTTAAATTTTCCCACCAAAAAGAAGCATTCTTATGATCTCGATAGCCACCAACTTCACCTTTGCTTCCTCGGGGATCATAAATATTCAAAGACACGTCTGATTTATTAAGCCAATCCAAGAAGTCACGCGATGCATTCTTCCCCTTCAAATTCCTAATATCAAACTTTGGATTGAATCGAACTTTCATCATTATTACGCTTCATAGTAATCATCATCGCGGTATCGATCTTCTCTCATACCTTCCTCCATAATCATATTCTCTTGAATGCTTGTCTTTAGGCTTCTCGCGCCTCGTTAACCCGAACTTGGTTAAAGCAAGCATTAATTCCTCGTCAAAACTTCATCACCTTCACCTTCCATGAAGGTCTTTTGTCGCCATAGATCATCATTGATAGCCATCTCGCTTGTAGACGCTGAACCGCCGCATTCAAGATCAGCACGCGTTTTTTGAATGGGGATTGTGAACCACGAACCATGATTAGGACTCTCACTCTAACCAAGAATACTTTAGCTTATGATCACCCATCAATCCTGAGCTCTCGATACCACTTTGATGCAAGGTTGGGACCGATGGATGATCTAGAAGTTTTGGTAAGTCAAAATATGGGTTTGGGGTAGTTCTAAAAATAAAACAAAGTTATGGTCGAGTCTATGAGGATTTCTAAGTTGGTGGGAATGTGTATTTGTGATATATAAGGGAAAAAGGGTATTTAGGAATGTTTTAGTAGTATGGAACAAAATATGGAAAGTTTTAGGTAGAGGTTGAAAAATTGCTTATGGAAAGTTTAGAGAGAAGATGAGATGGTGAGGGAAAGTAGAGTTTGCACAAGTGTGGTTACTTACCGGGTTAATGAAACGATCCACGCTAGATATATGATGGAGGAAGGCGCCGTAATCAACTATGGATTCGTTGATTGATAAGTTTACAAAGATTCCCCACCACCAAGGAATCCACCTAGGTATGAGTAGGAAGCCACGAACCTGCTCCTCCCAAGGGAATCCACCCAAGAGATAAGAGAACAAGAGAGAACTCTTAAAAGAGAAATCTGAAAATATTATTAAACTTGAACTAATTGTCAAAAGACTACATTATGGGGTATATATAGCCTCATACTTTCTAAAATTAATATGGCAGCTCCACATCAGGGGTTTGTCCAAGTCTGACCACGTTTTTTTGCCTTCCAAGGCCCAAATGAGGTCCAAAAAAGGAGTTTTCACATGTATTCAATGCGTCTCTAATTCTCCTCTAATCCAATTCTTTCAATAATTAGGGCTGAATTCCCAATGTCTTCTGTGTTTATAGAAGCTCCCCGCATCATTCTACTTCAGCTACAAAAAGCCATGAATTCAAACTCTATTTTTGGTTGCACTTTGAATCTTCCGAGTTTTACGTCGCGACATCATAAAGGGTGTCGGCTACGAAATGAGCCTGGCATTTAAAAAAACTAGTTTGGGTAAATCCTCTCTTTCTTTTTTGCAAAGACCCTCTGTGGCTTCATAGATTCGATCCTTGTCGCGACCTCGCAGTGGTGTAGCGACATCATTCATATCTTGGCGCTTCGACATCAAAGTGATGTCAGCGATACGAATTTCTTCCTTTGATTATTTCTGCTTAGTCTCGACCACGCTTTTGTCTCATCCTCCTTCTTCGTCACGACTTCACTTGTTCAAGTTTTCTATTTCTTCTTCAAAGCCGAATTTGTTGATGTCGACTTGGAATGGCTGGCAACTGAGTTTCCTGTCGCGACTTAAATTTTCAGTTGTGACCTCAATTCCGTCGTAGCCGGTTTCTTCTCGATTTTTGCTAAGATTTGTTTCTCGTCGTATTTTCATGCAAAATGAAATTTGAGTAAAATATCCACATTGCAAACAAATCAACATTTATCCCCTGTAATATACTTTAAAATGGATTAAAAATCTAATGCTGACTCATCAATTTAATAACATATTTATTGAATTAATTATGTTAATATATATACGGAATATATTAGCATGAATGTTTTTGGATTGGCATCATGCATTCCATATGCACTGGGGCACCCTAGAATATTATGAGTGAGTGCATGACATGAAATTGAAAGAAAAACGAAAATGTTTGTGAAAGGAATTTCGGTGAAGATTTCAAGAATCGCTTCGAGAGTTGTCCAAATGTATCACTTTGGATGAGACTCATGACTGCTTTCGAGAAATATCCAAAGAATTCATTTCTGAGGGTAAATTAATGTATTTACCGAAATCTGCAGTAAGTTTCGAGAATAAAAAGCTTTTGTTTTGAAAACTGGATATTTTACTCGCATTCGGCTTAGGCATATGTGAGGAGCTCATGAGGACCCGGACAGGATTGGTCATGTAGACATTCGAGTAGGTTCATGTAATTGCTCGATGTGATTGTTTGTCATGACATGTGCACTTATAGGGTAAGAGTAAACCTAGGTAGGAAATTATCACCACGGGGTTTTGGTTTCCACCTGCCGAGGGATCACTATTTCGTGCACAGAGCAATCGGGAAGGCGGCACTCATTAGAGGTCGTTTTGAGAAGAAAGCCGACTTGTGGCTTGATGTTGTTGAATAACATGTTTTAGAAACTCTAAATTTTAATATATGTTTGTATTAAGAGTAATGTATTAACTCTTGAACCTTATTGGTATATAGTTGATGTAATTTTAATGAGTAGTGATGTATGGGCTCAAGTGGCCATTTTTACTCATTTTAATTGTATATGGACCCGGTGTGGTCGTTGTTCATTGTTGGGATAGGTTTTGTACTTTGGGTAGAGCTCCCCGTACAAAGGAGACTTTGCCCGATTTTCGTGAGTGGTGTCGGGTTACCCGACATTCACGAGTATTCCGAGGGTTGACGGGTTGTCAACGGACACCCCGGTTTTGGAGCATCACAATAAGTGTCATTGATTTTACTTTTAATTAAATTTTCGAATAAAATAGATTTTTAGAAAAAAAAACTATGTTAAAAATTCACAAAAGTCCAAAAAAGTGATGTAGACAAACCCAGTGATTGAAATTTTGGTATATATATCGCCGATATATCGGATATCGGATAGGCTCGACAAGATAAACTCCACCGATTATCGATTAACGAATATATCGTAGATTTTTTATAAATATTGTCGATATTTCGAAATTATACCGATATTTCGGGATATATCGGATTATTTCGATCAAAGGTTGGTCAAACCAACCAAAAATTGGGAAAATTGACTTGGCTTTTGATGGGATTCAACCCAACCACCCAGCCCAAAATGAGAGAGGTTGTGCCTCTCTCCACCAGACCAACCATTCATTTTATTAAATATAGTGCAAAGATTATTTTAATAGTAATTCTAATTATTTTATTGAATATTTTTAAGAAAGTCTTTTATATTGTTTATATATAACTTAAATTTAAAAATTATTTTACATTATCTCCATAAATTTAACTTAATTAAATTAGAATTTCAATATTAAATATTTCTATTTCTCCATTAATGCTTTATTAAAAATTAATGTCACTTTATTTTTTATTTTTTCACATTAAATATTTTTTATTTTTAAAATAAATAATAAACATATGTTTGATTAAAAATTAGATAGTTAAAAAATTTATAATTTATAAATTAAAAATTAATTTGATAAGATAAAACATATATATATATATATATATATATATATATATATATATATATATATATATATATAATTTTCAATAATATAAAGATTCAAGATATATATATCCACCGATATATCTCCGATATATCCGTAAAATTCAAATACATCGAAATCGATATTTTTATCCTTGAACAAACCTATCCAAAATTGAAAGTATTAAATCTTATCACCTCAAATATAATGACTTTACGTATCCCACAATTCAAAGTATGACTTTCTTTAGACCAGTTCTAATCAATGATTGGACCAGTTCAACCTATGAGAGCGTTTTTTTATATCAATTCATTTATTTATTTTATATATTATATTATAGTATTATATTCTTTTACAATAGGATCATGTTTAACCTTTTCCACTCTTTTACCATTTGTTAATATTTATCATGTGAAACATTTCAATAAATATAGATAAATACACCTATGATTTATTTTTATTTTTATTTTTATTTTTTTACTTCCATTAACTTTTACATATGACATTGTATTACTTTTTTTTTTATAAGGTTTATTATCTTGTATGCTCATCTCATCCCTTTATGATTTGAGCGAAGCTCAAAGGCCTATTTATTTTTATAATAACCATTAATGATAAATATAAAAATAACATAAATTAATTAATATAATAAATTAATTTTTTAAAAGTAACGAAATTCATAAATACAGCATTAAAAATATCATATATTTTTTTATATTAAACATATCTCTTTATATTTGAATATCATATATATATATATATATATATATATATATATATATATATATATATATATATATATATATATATATAACTTTTTATAATTATTTGTAATTCTGTAAATTATAAATGCATTATATATTTATAATGATAAGGCAAATCACAGGTACGCTTAGTGAACCACTAACTTTTCCAATTTGGTATCCAACTCAAATTTTAAAATAACACATTTTTTAACCTTATTTTCGATAAAGAAATTAATTACTTAATGTCAATAAGGAAAAAAGAAAGAAGTGAATTTCCAACAATCTTCATATTAAAACTACAATTAAAATAATGAACTTTAAATCAATATATTAAACAAAAATTTGAATTAACTTAAGACCAAATTGCACCTAAATCTTGACCAGAAATCAGGCCGCAAGTATTTTTAAAATTTCAGAATTCAGTGACATCTAAAGCTGGATTTAAGATCACAACTTAATTAGAAGTCTTTGCGGTTCAATTTCATTAATTAATGAAATAACTCTTTCACTTTCTTCGATACATCTTGTTTTGTTATTTTGTTTTATTTTATTTTTCTGATCTCTTGTACGTGCAAAGAGGTGGTAAAGTTTCAAATTTTAAGGTATTTTCTTAATTTAAGTTACTATAATCATATTTGGATCAAACTGAATATAATCATAATCACTTTTATAATCGGTTTAGGAAATTAATTAATTGTAGATTAATTTATATATGTATATATTTTAATTTAATCTATTTATAATCATATTAATTAACTAGTTATAAGTACTATAAATGATTTAATCCATATTTTTTAATAAATAGTTGAAGCAAGTTATAAATTTGATGTATTTGTGTTGGGTGTGTATCTAAAGTCTCAAAATGTCCCACATAGGTTAGGAATATGAAGACTTATGAATATATAAGCATAGATAAAATCTTATTGGTATGAGACATTTTGAGGGAAAAACCTAAAAACAAAACCATTATGACATAGACCCAAAGAGGACAATATCATATCAATGTGGATGGGGATAGGTCCAAGAGCTTTCCCAACAAATGGTATCAAAGCCGGATTCAAGTTTAACTATGTTAGGCATATGGTGCTTTCACACAAGGCATGTGCCCGAACACAATGAAAAAATCATAAGTTCTAGATGAGAATTATTGGGTGTGAATCCAAAGTCTCACAATATCCCACTTCGATTATGATATAAATAGGAAGACTTACGCGAGTATATAGACATAGATAACATCCGATTGGTATGAGGCATTTTGAGGGAAAAACCCAAAAACCAGAGGCTTATACCCAAAGTGGACAATTTCATGGGACAAGTCTATAAGGCCCTGTTTAGTAGGTAGAAAATTTTCTGTTTTCTCTATTCAAAATTTTCGAAAACAAAGAAAACACGTTTAGTTACGAGAATTAGACAAAAACAAAATTTGAAAACAAAGAAAATGAATCTACTATTTTCACATTTTATATATGAATAAGAAAAACTCGATTTTTGAAATATTTTGTTTTCGAATTAAATCGAAAACAAGGGATTTTATTTTCAACATTTTATAACTTCATTTTCAAGAAAATGGTTTTACAAAACGGATTTTCTTATTTTTTATTTTCAATCAAATTCAAGTACGAAACGTATTTTCTAAAAATGAAAACTAAATATTAGAATACATTGAAAATTTTCATATTCTGAATTTTGGATAGAGTTGAAAATTTTCTTGAACTAAACAGGGCCTAAGCTTTCCCAACAATTTGGTATAATCAAAGTTTTTCCAACACAAATTTTGTGTCAAAATCAATCAATACTAAACAAATGATAGTAAAAACAATAACACCAAGTGCACAAAATACAAGAGCCGACAATTAATCAAATAATCCCTTGCTCATCCAATAATGATAATCCAAACTCTACACTCATCAGAAGGGAAGAATGATAAACACAAATATGTATATGCTCAGTGAAAGGGAAGAATGATAAACACATATTGTGAGAAGGGAAGAATGATAAAGACAAATATGTATATGCCCATGTATAGAAATTAACAATCTCTGTCCATGTTCTCAGAAGCAAGCATCCAATACACAGCAGCAACACAAGGCAGCACAACTGCACATCAAAATCAAATTCATCACTTTTCATGAATAATACCAAAAATAAATACTAGGAGTGTGTTTGTTTACTGCTTTTAAAAATTGTTTTTTGTTTTGAAAAAATAAAAGAGAAGAAAAAAAGACTTTTTTGTTCTAAAAAAGGATAACAAGGAAAAAAGAGAACAACAGAGATCACGTTTACTTTCTTAGTTTGAAAAAGACGAAGTACACAAAATATGGAAAATAAGAATAGTTTTGAGAGAATATGTTTAGTTCTTAATTTGAAAAAACGGACAACACATAGATTTAAATATTAGGAAAAGAAACTAGAAAACAAAAATGATGAAAATCAGTGAGAAATATGTAGAGGATATGAAAATCACGTACCATCCTTTCTAGAAGCCATCACCCCCGGACGTCGTTTCAACTGGTGGAGGATACACTTCTGCAACAATAACATTCATACCCATATTATTATCATCACTTCCTTCACTTTCCCCTCCATTTTCATTCACCTAAAAATCACGCCACACCACCTGCATAACAATCGTGGAATAAGAGTTGGCCGCTGTTTCCAATCATTATCACTGCATCGCTAGGGTTAGCAGTGAGGAAAAGTGTTGATCAGATCTTTGATTCTTTTGACGAGGAATCTTAGGTTTCTCGGAAAGGTTTGAATTTTTTTTTTTGTTAGATGGCAAGAAAACATTAAGAATCTGCAAAATCGTTCTCAAATAACTCAGAAACTCGGAAAATTTTGATTTTTTTTGTTGTGATGGTAAGAAAGCGCATAATCGTTCTTTCCCCTCTGATAGGTGAAAAATTGTTGATATTTGGTTCTTCGATCTCAAAATTGTCAAAAAAATTTGATTTTTGTATTCGCAGGGTAATCACGATTAAGAACTCCGCATAATCATACTTTTTTTCTTTCTTAACTAAATGTAGTCAATCAGCCAACCCACGATTTAATTCAACTAATTTCCATCCCACGCCATGCTGTCGTTTTTTGACTAACAATATAAACAGTCTGATCAATGTCATTCTTGAACCCAAGACCTTATTGCCGAAATTTTAAAAGTTCGAATAAAAGTGAAAATATTTGGCTTTTTCTATTCAGAAAAAATCATTTTCCACAAAAATAAGAAAAACTCAATAATTGCCCAACAAGAAAAAGAGCTAGCGATATACACTAGTAAGGATGACAACGGGAGGGTTTGGGACGGGAAGTTCATCTCAATCTCTACTGCTTATTTTTCAATTCCCAAACTTGTCTCATTTAAAAAATTCAAGGGCGGGACGGAGATGGGAAAATTCCCAAGCTTCATACTGTTTACGTTATTTTTAATTTTAATTTTTATATTTGCTTTTTTATTTTATTATATTAAAATTAATATTTTTTTCATAAAAATAAAAATATTATAATTTTATAAATTATTTATTTAAAAAATAATAGCAGAGTATTATTATTTATATTAAAGTATAAAAATAAAATAATAAAAAATTATTTTAAAAATATAATCGGGACGGGCTTATTATTATTATTTTGGATACATGGTTCATATTACTTCATTCGGTCCGTTTCTGCCCCGAAACAATTTATTTCTTTTTAGTTCACTTTATTTTAAATGAACTTAGCCCAAGTCATTTCTTGACTTTCGAGATTTTGTAAAAAATCGTACACGAAACTCAGTGACAACTTATCGCGTGAGAAAATCGAGGAAAAATTTCCGTTTGTCTCGAATTCAAGCGAGCTTTATGGGTCACTGGAATTTCACGAGGCAGATTTGCGGTGCATTCCGTTTCGTCATCCGAGATCTAGAGAATTTTCTAGGCTTCCCTGAACCCTTATGACAATTTATTATTTTTATTAACATTTTGTCATTTTTGAAAATTTTTAATTTTTGGATTTTCTGATAACAATACGAGGCAGATCTACGGTTGAAAATAAACTCAAACCCGTTAAAAACCTGATTAAAATTAAATTAAACTTGTGTCATGAAGAGTGAAATGTTATTTGAAATGCTATTCGATATTAAAGCTGAAAAAGTTATATTAATCGGCATTAAGTAAAAAAAAACAAGCACCACCTAAGTCTCACGGTAATTATCAAATGCGGTATCGGATTGATGCGATTAGGCGAGCGGATCTAGCTCGGCAGATCATGCGAATCAACCAGTTTTGAACCTGAATTTCTAAATCCCTAGCATGAAACGACGAGGAAGATATTGAATACTAGGTTATGACTTATGGGGGATTGCAACTCTCCCTATGATATAGCGCAGCAAAGGCGCGTGAGGAAACTTCATGTTGTTGTTTACAAGCCTACACGCCGACCAAACGACACCGTTCGTTTTTGTTACTCAGCGGCGTGGGTATACACGAGTGCTATGAAGTATGAACTGTTAAAGGAAACTTAAGGCTACATTTAGTAGGTAGAAAATTTTACATTTTCTCTATTCAAACTTTTGAAAACAAGGAAAACGCGTTTGAATTACGAGAATAAGGCAAACAAATTTTGAAAACAAAGAAAATGAATTCACTATTTTCAACATTTTATATGAATCGGAAAAGCAGTCAAAGTTGTTTTCCTTGTTTAATTAAATTCAACCAAATTCAACCAAATGGGGTTGAAAATGAAAACGATTTTTCAACCAAATTCAATGAACGTATTTTCCTCGAAAAATGAAACTAAAGATTAGAATACATTGAAAATTTTCATATTCTCGGGAATTTCTATAGAGTTGAAAATTTTCGTGAACTAAATGTATTTCCAATCTTTCTAAATTTCTAGCTTTGAGGAAGTTTTGGACAAAAATAAGTTATTTTTTAAAAAAATTTGTAAATATAAGCTAAAAACTAAAATAATGTCTAAGGTAATGAGTTTAGGCTAGGTGGGCATACACATCAGCAATGTTACAATAATTTACTACGATATTGAAAATTTTTTTTAAGTAAATGTGTTGCGTGGAGTGAGCATTAGTTTGCTTTTCAAACTATTTTGATAATTTTTTTTAAAATTTGTATTAATTTGATACAAGACTCGCTTGAAGGTATATGAAACCTTTCCAAAGATATAATGGGGGTATATGAGAGACCACACCATCTCTACATTATATATATATATATATATATATATATATATATATATATATATATATAATATTTAGAAAGTAATTTTTTATTTTATTAAATTTTATTGATTTTTTATTTTCTTAAAAGCAAAAAAAAAAAAAATTCAATATAGCTTACATCACTTTTAGAAAAATAAACAATTCTTATCCATCCTTAAACATTGAAAGTAAATATTTTATTTATTAAATTCAATATAAATATATTACATTCCTAACTTAAATTATCAAATATACTGTCTGTGACGCCCCGATCCCGAGGATCCGTTGACAAACCGTCAACCCACGGAAAACCTGTGTCTTATATCATAAGACTCATATATGAGTAAAAAGACCACTTGGGCCCATACATCACTACTCACCAAAATATCATCAACTATATTACTATGTTTTAAAGAGTTATTACATCACTTTAATACAAACATATATTAAAACTTAGGAGTTCTAATACATGTTTTGGCAACTTATATCAAAGCCACAGGTCTATTTTCTTCAAGAGCTCCTAATGAGCACTGCCTTCGAACACCCCGCATTCGAAATAATGATCCACTGACAGGTGAGCAAATGCCCAAAAGAGCGATAATCTCATACGGTTACCTCACTTAAGTGCATATGCAATTATTCAACATAACCACATTCAAGAAAAATACATTATCATACTCTGAATGTCTACGTTGATATGGATGAATGCGACTCACCCTTTCCCACTTTGGCCCTCATTGACTCCCCTTATGCATGCCTGGGTCAAATGTGAGAAAAACATCGTTTTCAAAACAAAAACTTTTTGTTCTTGAAAACATCATACTGAGTTTTGCAGAATATACTTAATACCCTTCCGAGGCAATCATTAATCATTTTTCCGAAATAGCCATGGGTTAGCTCTCCGAGATAAACCGCTTCGACCCACTCTCCAAGGCAAATTCTTCTAAAATCTTCTTTCCTTGAAATTGCCACAACTATTTTTCATTTTTTCATTTCTTTCATGCCATGCACTCACATCTAATTTTCTAGGTTGCCCTATTGCATATGAAATGCATTATGTCATTTCCAAACTACACATATCAATATATCAATTTTATGCATATATTAACAAAATTTCTGCATGTCACATACCATGTTATTTAATTCCTTAGCAATAACATCAAAATTAACTCACTTGAGCTAATCAACAATCCATTTTAATTCCAATGGGCCTCACACAATTATATTTCATATAATTCAAACACTCATGTTAACACATTTAATTTTCATGCATTAACAATTTCTTTCCACACAATTCAAGTCATTCATTTCAAGCAATATTTGCTATAAATAATACATGGACCATTTTCGTCCAATCAGTAAACCGACCGTTTAACAATCTCCAATATGGGCAGCCGTCCGTGGCAAATCCATTAAAGCACTACTCCACTTTGCAATCAAATCCATGGCCATTTCCTACCAACAACACTCCAAACCATAATTTATCGCATAAATTATCACATAAAACCACTCCAACAGTCTTAAACCGTCCAAACGGTTCCAAATATTCCAACACCTAATCCTAAGCTTATGACAGACGTTCGCCACTACTTTAATCTCAAATCAACCAAATCATTTATGACTCTTAAACATCCGAAAAATAACCGAGCAGTGAGAAGACCTCAATTTCTCGGAGTTGGGTCGAAACTCCACAAAACTGCATGTCACGCGCAGCTCTGCCAATGAACAACTTTGCTTCTTGGCCCGACGCGAACCAACGGTCCGAAAGCCGGGAAATATAGAGAGAAGTTGTACTTTCTCTCTCTAAAAACCCTTCATTTTTAAAAAATCTGCTTTCCCATCTCTCCACTGCCCGATTCAGCTCCAAAAATGGAGAAGAAAGCTCTGCTCCCCTCACACATGTCCAATCATATTGTTATGAGAAGATTCCTTATCCACTTAATCCACCAACTTTGACATTTTCCTCCAATTGCAGATGCCACATGCTCACCCATGGACCCAAACTTGAGCTCGAGCCGACTATTTTGCACCTGACACGTACATTAATCGCGGAACACTCAAACGGTACCCAACGTTCGCACTACGCCATCGCTCGAAAACGCAAATTTCGAATGTCTCTAATTTGAAGAAATTCAACGTGGTAGCTATATTTCACGAGACGATTCCAACGTGGCGGTTCATTTCACATCCCATTCGTAGTGTGGCTCCAAATTTTGACCAAAAATTACCATTTTGCCCTTTTCGTAAAAAAATTGTATTTTCTGCCACAATCAGTCCATCATATCTAACTCAGATAAAGCGTCTAACATTTCAAAAATGTAGCAGAGTAGGGAAGGAAGGGTCTTGGTTCGAATTGGGAACAATGCTACCATTTAGTTTATTGTCAAAAAATGAAGGAATCTACCATAGTTGTAAAATTTAGTAAATTTCTATTTTATTAAATTAAATTTATCTATACCTATTTTAGACTAGATTTTTATTTTATTAAAAAAAATTTATACAACTTATCACTTTAAAAAAATTTATTTATCCTCAAACATGTTAAGAAAGTCAATTTTTATTTTATTAAAATTTAAATATATTCATATTTGTAAAATTTAAATTTTTATTTTATTAAATTAAATTAAATACAAGATATTTTAGAAAATATAAAAGTTATTTTATTAAATTTTATTTTATAACAAGTAAACAAAATTCCAATACAATTTACATCACTTTTACCAAAACAAACAAATCTTATTTATCCTCAAAGCAATTTTTTTATTTTATTAAATTAAATTTAAATATACCATATTAAGAAATTAAATTCATCGAATATACCATATTCATAAAAATTTAGTAAGTTTTATTTTATGAAATTAAATATAAATATGCCCTATTTCAAAAGTAAATTTTTTTTTTGATTAAAATTTTTATGTTCTGGAAGAAAAATTTCAATCTATACTTCTTTAGAAAAGGAAAAATTCTTATTTATCTCAAATTTTTTTTATTTTATTAAATTAAATTTAAATATATCATATATGTAAAATTTTATTTTATTAAAAATTTAACTATAACATATTTTGTGAGTAAAATTTGCTTTATTATTTTTTTATTTTATCAAATGAAAATTTTTCCAATACAACTTGTATCACATTTAGGAAAGGAAACAATTTTTATTTATACCAAACATTTTTAAAAGTAAATTTTTATTTTATTAAATAGTTCTAAATATACCATATTTGCAAATTGAAATTACAAATATACTATATTAATAAAATTTAGAGAATTTTAATCTTATTAAATTAAATTTAAATATATCATATTTTAGAAAGTAATTTTTTTATTTTATTGGAAACAAACAAAATTTCCTATACAATTTACATCACATTTAGAAAAACAAAATAATGCTTTTTTATCGTCAAACATGTTTAGAGTTATATTTATTTTTTTTTATTTTACAACAAAATTAATGTAATGTGCGTCATCAAATTATTTTTCAAATTTAATGGCTGAAGGATCAAATGTACATTTCCCACATACAAAATTTTAGACTATGCATAAATCTTTAATAATTTTATTATCATTAGAAGAAGAAATATAAATGGTCAAAAGACCCTAGTTTTCTCTCTCTTGTTATCTCTCTCCTAAATAGTGAATGAGATGGGCTGTGAGGTATAGAAGGAATATTTGTCTTAACCATACTTAAAAGAATAGAATTTAGAATAGTCTTTATCTTATTTCTTTTATTTTTGGATGGATAATTAACGAGAGAGTCATTGGAGAGCATTAGAGAAACAAATGAGATTGGAGCTCTTTTCATCATTATATTATAACGTTAAGCCTGCCATCTATGTAAATGTTATAGCTACTTTAATTAATAAATATAATAATCATGTGAAATTTCCTTTCGATTTGTTTAATTACATGTGTTTGTTGTGCAAAGTTTATAAATTTGTACTACATACTTTTCATTTTATTCTCTAATACTACTATTCTTAAATTTATATATGAAAAAAAATGAAAGAAATGGAAAAAGAGTATGTCCGTGAAGGGGGTACGTCCTTAAGAACTAAAGAAACTAAAAAACTTTTTATTGACAATAACTTTGGAGGTTTTGGGTTTAGATCTACGTAACCTTCTCATCGTGCAACATGTAGAGCATATCACGTGTAGAAATTCAACTATGCGAGATGATTGATAGTCAAACAAATGAGTTAGAGAGTATATGTAAAGTGTCACATCCCGAAACCCTTTAGGGGCATGATTGTAATTTCTTACTTCAAGCCCAAAGGCTCAAAGTGTGAAACAACACAAACCTTCAACTTTGTAACTGGATGAATTCCAATTACCAACTCTCAAAATTCCATAAACTTTTCTAAATCTCAACATTCAAATATGGAATAACATAAAAGTCAAAAGATAATTATCTATACACTAAAGGCCCCGCTAGCAGAAATTTTCCTCGTTTTCTCTATTCAAACTTTTCGAAAACAAGGAAAACGCGCGAATACGAGAATAAGATCGAAACAAATTTTGAAAAAATTGTTAAAAATGAATCACTATTTCAACATTTTATATGAATCGTAAAACGTAAAAGTCGTTCTTGTTTTCGAATTCAAATTCAACCAAATTCAACCAAATGGGGTTGAAAATAAAAACGTATTTTCAACCAAATTCAAGTACGAAACGCATTTTCCGAAACGAAAAATAAAAGACAATACATTGAAATTTTTCATATTATGAATTCTGATAGAGTTGTTCTTCGAACTAAACGTCAAACCAACCTAAACTAAACAAAAAGTCCACAATGAATCTAAATCAATCCCTAATGATGATGAGTCCCGAACTTAGCCACAATTCTCAATTAGAACTACGAGAACCTGGAAAATAGTCAACAATTAGGAATGAGCTTGAAGCCCAATAAGGTATATGTTCAACGGAAATGCATCTCATATATAAAACATTTTTAGTTCACTTGCCAAATAAGAGATATTATCATCATTTATTTCATAATTTTTTTGTCAATATATTCAAATATTTAAACAAAGTTCTTCTATTTTGGATCAAAACACTTTCATATCAAATTCAATAAAAACACTTAAATAAAAAAACAACATTTAAATAAAAAATCTTTTACTCTAGTAACAAATATCAAATAATGCCTAATCATGTGGGACTTTCAAATGGATGGCTAGCATCAAATTGTTCATTTTAAGGTTGATAGAACCAAACACTACTAATACTAATAACATCTAACCGAAACCCCTAAATGTTGGAAGAATCCAAATCAAGAGACAGGCATTCCTCCATCAAAGAATAAGGGTCAACTATATATTATTTCTCGTGACATATAGCCAAATACACGTCAACTATTATTCTCGCGAATATGTCAAAATAACTAGAGTTGAAAACATAATTTTAATAATCTATAAATATAATATCTCCACAATTTTGTCATAAACAAATTATCCCAAATTCGAGGCTTAGGATTTTTCTTGCCTTTGTGGGAAGCAATCCCACATTGGAAATTTACAAGGAAAAGAGATGTAGACCCCACATTTTGAGGCTTAGGATTTTTTTTTCCTTTGTGGGAAGCAATCCCACATTGGAAATTTACAAGGGAGAGAGGCCTCCCTTTCCCTATAAAAGGGGTCCTCTTCCCCTTGATTTGAAAGAGGAAAAAGGGAAACCATAGGCTTGCTCCACCAAAGTTGGTGACCCTAATGGCCCTTGATTAAATATTTTTTTTAGAGAATAAACAATGGCTGGGCTCCAAGACTAGGCCTTATTAGTTCCTGGGCTTATTCCTCTTAAGGAGGCTATGGGTCTTCCCCACATTACTTTGTAGGTCCTAGTTTCGCCCCAAGCTTTAAAAGCTCACGGCCTTGGGGAAATCTTGGCTCGCGTTTTGGGAGATAATCCCAGCCTTTGGAGGCAATTTCCTCAAATTTCCCTTTGAGGCAGCCTCTGCGGGTCCGGGGAACCACCCGCCTACCTCTTGTGCTTCTTTTCTTGACTTTCTTTATTCTCTTTTATATAGTTAATTTTTTTTAATTGTCTTATATATATTATATTGGTCATTTAATTTATAGTCTTATTATTTTATTTTCCTTGTAAGTATATTGCTGCTTCTTTTTTTGTTTATTTAATTAAATTGGTTATTTATGGTGTTTTTTTTTCTTAGCATATGAACTATCACCCACTCCTTTATTTGGTATAATAAAATCTCCCCAATTTTGAATTTTAAAAATTAAGTTCTAAATTTTTCTTACTCAATTTTATGTCCAAATGTAAAATTCTTAAAATCTAAATTCATTTTCTAAAATTCAAATTTTCGATTTTAAAATCTAAGTCCCCAAATCTCAAATTTCAATTTTTCAATGTTTCACTTCAAAATTACAAATTCCTAATTTCAAAAATCAAGTGTCATAATTTCAAAATTCAAGTTCCACACACTCTAATTTCAATTTCCAATTTTAAAGTTTATAATTTTAAATTTACAAAATTCATAATTTCAAAATCGCCATCAATTTCAATTTCCAAATCTCAATTTCTCAAGATTCAGTTGTCCTAGTCTGTAAATTTTGAAATTCCTAATTTCTAAATTTCAAGTCCCAAAAATCTCAATTTCAAATTTCAACTTCAAACTTCCAATTTTCAAAACTCACTCTTCAAACCATCTTCAAAACCTTAAACACATGGAGTTAATTCTACAATTCATCAAAATGGAACTTGGGGAGTTAATTTGTGTAACATATGCAATGGCTTGTAAATCTACATTCCATATATAGTATCATTTTTAATAAATAATTTGACATTTGATTTAGTGTTCAATTTAATTGAATGTAATAGTTTGTATTTTTGTTATTGCACTAACATTGTTTCAATTGATAGCGCTTCTAACATGCCGTCCGGTGTACACATTTTCTCATGACTTTGCTTGATTATTTGTTTATTTATATATGTCTTGTATGCTTAGACATTTTATTGCTATCTTCGGTATTCGTTAGTCAGACAATAAGTTTGTTATTTTCTAGTTTGTTTAGTAGAGAGATCCACTTTAGTTTAGAGGGGTGCTACGCCTCTACTTCCACCTTCCCGATAACTCTCGACTCTGACCAAGACTCGGTTTTTCCTGCACTTCAGCTTTCTTATCGTGAAATACATTTGTGGTTTTTTCTTCTTATTTTCGCTTTCCTTAAAATAAACAAAATATATGCATCAAACTGCCAAAAACGATTTTTCAAAATAAAAAATGAGGTCAGTATTTTAAGTGGAAACGATAATAGCCAAAAAAGTGATCCACAAAATATAAAAGCTCAACATGTTTTTCATGCAAAACATATTTGATCCAATAGATATAAAAAATCGATATTCTTAAGTTGATTGTAAAAATACATGGAAAAATGAAAGAAACCCTTAATTTTAAATTATTAAAAAATTTTGTATTAAAGAATTTAACACCTAATTTATCGATTGAATAACTAAAAACGTAGCCTAAACCGGATCCAACTCAACCTTTCCACACCAATTTTTTTTTATGATTTCAATTTTACAATTCGAAACTGAAATGAAGCAGATTCGTCTGATGTTGCGCCGTTGAAGAAAGTAATTTTCGTGCAGATCCATAAGAAGAGAAGCGTCTGAACAGATTAATGGCACGCACAAACTGGAAATGAACGCGTTTCTCTCTACTTCACAACCAAATAAAAACATGAAATTGGTTGGTATCAGATCACTGATTACGCTTGGTCAAATGCGCTGCTGCCGGGAGCTCTGCTCTTGAGGAGGATGGTAGTATCTGCCGTTTCAGGGCAGTATGAAATCGGTTGCCAATGATTCTCACCCCTGTATCCAGCAACTCCACATATTTTGCCATTCCTTTGGATAATTCTCTCTGTTACTCAAAAATAAAATCAAAGAGGAGGAGACGAAGAAGCCAAAGGGTGAAGACAGAGATGAGAGATTTTAGAACATGCCCCTCTCGGACGGATGGAAATGACCCTATCATCATATAGGCAAGGAAATTGTTATTAAACTAACTAGCATCAAAGTAGCGCCATCCCTCTCATAACCGCTAAAATGCACCCCAAAGAGCCAAAAATTGCCTTCAATGGAGCGCATTTAAAATGCCAAAATGTCATTCAGGCCTTGGGTGCTGCATATTTAAGAATCTCGCAAAGAGAGGAGAATGCAGAGGCTGCAACAGCGCGGCGGGCTACCACTCTTCTCGCTAAGCAACGGCCATATTGCATCCCATATTGCAAGTGCACGAGTATTTTTGGTCGTTAAATATCAATTATTAAAATGGCACCATTTTGCACCTACCATCGAGCTGCAAAATACTATCAGTGTGTGCTAGCAAAAACACCTGCTCGTAAATGCAAAATGGTATTTGACACCCTTATTTTTACCAACTCCCATTGGTTGCTCTTAGCAACTATGCATTAAAGCGCTTAGCTTACATAATAGTATGAGTCCTCAATGTTCCATTATGACTAGAACACGAACATTAGAACTTGAATCCGTTCCTCCTCAGTCTTGAAAGCTTTTGTCCCCCCTTTGAGACTCGACTGTTGTTTAATGCGTTATGCAAGCAGTGAGGGGAAGGTAATTTTTAAAATCACTATTGTAAATGCAATAAAATATATGATAAACTAATTTAAGTATTTTGTAATGAAATGTGTAATTGTGTAATTTATTATATATATAATTTATTTTATCAAGTCAAACTTCCTAAGTACACTTAGGTTACTTATTTTTTGACTTACTGCCGAAAGCTATCCAGCCTAGTGCCTTCTCTCCATCCCATCCATCCCTCCGTTGTCCTTCCCTTCCTTCCTCCTTCCCCTCCCATTCCGGTCTCTATTCAGAAAAAAAAAGTCATTTTTCACTAAAATAAGAAAACATTCATCATTAATCCAACAAGGAAAATACAGCAAGACACTACCAGTTATATGGATAGTCAGTGAGGAGGAGTTTCGGGATGGGACAATCTCATCCCTCCGACTTATTAATTTATTTATTTTTTTTTAATTTAAATAGTCTCATTTAAAAAATAAAATAGGATGTGTATGGTAGTGGATAGAAAATTCTCAAACCCATTTCATTTTATATTTTTGATTTTGCTTATTTTTAATTTGTATATTTTGTTTTTGCTTAGGCATTAAACATATATTTTACAAAAATATTATGAATTTTTATAAAATTCATTTATTAAAAACATTATAATTATTATTATTATTTATATTAAAGTATAAAATAACATAATAATAAAATTTAAAATATAATCGGGAAGAATGAGAGTAATAATACATGAACCCGCCTTCAAACCCGCCTCATATTTGATAAAAATAAACTCAAATCCGCTAAAAACTCGACATTATAGTTAAACTAAAACCTCGCCCCATTAAGAACGTGGACGGGACGAGACGAGAACCCAAACAACATATTTCGCCGTCATCCCCTATTCATTGTCCAATATTAAAATAAATAACTTAATACTTAATGTTATTAAATATTATTATTAAGAGACATTAAGGTTAAAAATGTTTTATTCAAAAGATTAATGTTTCCACAAGTATGGCTAAGTTCACTGCTTTTTGGGTTAAGGCCCCGTTTAGTAGGTAGAAAATTTTCCCCGCTTTCTATTCAAACCTTTTCAAAACAAGGAAAAACACGTTTAGTTACAGAATAGACAAAAACAAAAATTTGAAAACAAAGAAAATGCCAATTTCACTATTTTCAACATTTTATATATGATCCTAAAATCGCCGAAGCTCTTTGTTTTCGTAATTAAATCAAATAAAACAAGGATTTTATTTTCAATATTTTATAACTTCATTTTCAAGAAAATAGTTTTATAAAACGGATTTTCTTTATTTTCTAATCAAAATTCAAGGTTATCAAACGATTTTCAAATGAAAACTAAAAAGATTAGAAGACATTGAAAATTTTCATATTCGAATTTTATAGGAGTTGAAAATTTTCGTGAACTAAACGGGCCTACTGTTTCCACAAATTTGATCGCTTTTCCATTTAGCATCATACTTTTTCTTTTTTCTCTTTTGTCAAGTATGCTTCTTTTAAAAGTCGTAGTTCACATATTTCCCTTAATTAAGAATATCTTCGTATTTTCTACATCATGGGGATGGGGAATGGATAAAGTACATATATACTTACTACATTAAAGTGGAAACAAGACTGCCTCTATATTCTGATCGTGACCGCTTCCAAAGACTAAGGCCCCGCTTAGTTCACACAAAATTTTAACTCTATTCAAAAATTTAATGAAAAATTTTCAATATATTTCAATCTTAGTTTCTTTATTTTTTAAAACACGCTTCATACTTCACCTATTGAGGGACAAAGAATAAGAAAACTGGTTTGTAAAACTTATTTTCTTAAAATGAAGTTAATGAAACAATGAAAACAATGAAATGTGTTTAAAATGTAGGTTACTATTCATAACCCGTGTTTTCGTGGAGCCCCATAGGTATAAAATCAAAGGGAAGACGAAAAGGCAAAAGAAAAAGAAGAAAATAGCCACAATCCCGTGTTTCGCTTTATCCCAATCGACTAAATCCCGTGCTTTCGACAGACCAAAAATAAGGAAAACAAATACGGTAACGCTTCGATTCATATATATATAAAATGTCAAAATTGTGAATCTTATTTTCAGAGCTTTCAAATTTTGTTTTAGTCCGATTTTCGTGAATTCAATGTTTTCCCTTGTTTTCGAAAAGTTTGAATAGAGAAAATAGAAAATCTTCTACCTACTAAACAGGGCCTAAGAAATCATGATTAGACACGTCACACCGACGCCGGTCGACTTTATAGTTTAGACCCGGCATATTCTAGACATTAAGGATTTGGTCAATAAAAGAATTTTTATTTGTTTTCCAAAAAGAAAGCTTTTTTTCAATCTATATAAGGTAAGGTATATTTAAAGATATATTTATGAAGTTAAATCAGAATATTTGAAGAGATTCTTATTGAGATTTTATCTTGATAAGTACATAATTAGTTGTAAAAAAAAAAAAAAAGACAATTATGTCCCACTAAGAGCATCTCCAACTCACTTTCTATTTCTTCTCTTTTAGTCACTTTAGCTAGCTAAACACAAAAAATTCTCTCCAACCCACTCTCTAATCCATTCTCTATTTCCTACATCTAAATACTACTCAAATGTGGAGAGCCATTTGAACTCTAAATTCTCTCTCTACCTTTTTTTTTCTATCTCTCTCTATATATATATGTTTGACTTTTTTAAATTATTGGAATATTAGGTGTAAAATAGAGAGTGTGGTTATATTTTAAAAAGTTGCTAGCTAAAGTAGAATTTAATATTTAAATATATTTTGAGTAGCTATTTGTTAAGTGTGGCTGGAGATGCTCTAAGGTTTAAATCTTGTATAGCCTTCCCAATGACTACACACCCTAGCCCTTACCTCATTAAGGTGGAAGCTTACTTTTTTGACTTAATGGTTTAATAATACTTTCAAAGATGTCGCTTGGTTTTTTAAATTTTCACAAACTTATTGTTGAAATTTTCCTTTTTTTAAAAAGTTCTGAATAGAAAAAGTGAAAATATTTGGCTTTTTCTATTCAGAAAAAGTCATTTTCCACAAAAATAAGAAAAATCCAATCATTGCCCAACAAGAAGAAAAACTAGCAATATACACTACTAGAGATTACAACGGGAGGGTTTGGGACTCGGGCTGGCCCTATCCCTAATCTAAGCTCGCTTTTTATTTTTTTTTCAATCTTCAAACTTGTCCTTCATTTTAAATTAATCATGGTGAGATTGAAAATCTCTAAACCTCTCAGCCATTTATATATTTTATTTTTGTTTTTATTTTTACCTTAATTTTTTTATATTTGCTTTTATTTTTATTATATTAAAATTAATATTTTCATAAAAATAAAAAATATTATAAATTTTTATAAATTATTTATTAAAAAATTATAATAATAATTATTATTTATATTAAAGTATAAAAAATAAAAAATAATAAAATTTATGAAATATAATCTACTCCACCTATTATTATTATTTTGGATGACATGGTTCATATTGTTTCATTTGGGTCCGTTTATTCCCGAAACACTTATTTCTTTCACCATTTTATTTTAGAAATGAACTTAACCCAAGTCATTTCTCGAATTTCTGTAGGATTTTCGTGAAAATCTCGCCCCCTAAGTCATTATTGACAACTTATCACCTGTAAAATCGGAAAATTTTCGCTTGTCTCAGCAATTCTACTTAGAAACTTTTCCGGTCACTAGATTTCAAGGAGACAAATTTAACTAAGACAACTGCTTCAGCCATTCGAGATCTAGAGATTTTCTAGCTCTCGAACCCCTTATGGCAATTTTACTTCATTAACATTGGCCATTTTTGAAAATTTTAATTCTCTCGTGCACAGAGTAAATAATACCCGAATAACCTGGGTCTCGGATTTGAGAAAAAAAAACTCAAACTCTTTAAAAACCCGATTAAAATTAAATTAAACATGTGTCATTAAAAGCTTTTCAAAGTGCATGCGAACCCAAAATAATCCGTCTACTGCCATCCCTACTCACTACCGCTAAATGTTAAAAACAAACAAATCCTAATACTTTAATACTATTAAGCACTATTTAGCATTGCTTCAAAAAAAGTTCTATTCAAGATTAAGTAAAAACAAAACACCACCTAAGCTCGGGCGTTAGTGGATAGAGATTATTATAGATAAAAATCAAATATAATAAAGTGTCGTAGATAAATTTATAGTTGGGTGTTCAAAATTTACAAAAATGAAGAAAATCTTGTAGGCGTTGGAGAGAGGGAGACTAAGTTTAGAAGAGTCTTATATAAATAGAATGTATTAGACTTCACGGGAGGTGTTTTTTTGTCTTGAGATATTGAATATAAGATTTTTATTTAAATAAATGTTGAATCGAGCTTAATAATATTAAGTATGAAGTTGTTTGTTTTTAATATTATATTTTATTAAGTCTTAAGTTGTTTGTTTTTTACATGCTTAAAATTAATATTTTAATTATATCATGAAAACAATTTATTTAACTTATTATTATGATAAAATGAAAAATATTTATATAATATATGTATAACATCTTAACATATTAATAAAAAATTAAAATGATAAAATTATTATGAAAAATAATTTATTATTATCATTGTTATAAAAAATAATTATTATATTTATCTATTTTATATAATTAAAATATAATAATTAAAAAAAAGATTGATGAAATCAAAATTAAATTAAACACAAAAAAATAATAAATCAAATACATATTTTTGCATATCCAAAGAAAAATATAACAATTGAAATACATATCTTCAATTATCTAATAATAGAAGTTGAAATGACAAGTGACCATGAATCCATCAAGTCAGGAAAGTATGGATGAGCAATGAATTGATAGTTAGATTGTTGATTTAAAATATTATTTTATGTCTAAAATATTTTGTATGAATTTTAAAGATTTTAAAATATTGTGATTGTTCATTTAAAATATATTTTTTTGTAGATTTTAAAATTTTAAAAATTCATAAATAAGTTATACCAAAATAAAAGAAAAACAAAGGGTATAAATTCTAAAAACAAATTATGCATTCTGTCCTGTGCCTATTGACAAAACATCTTTCTTAACAAACAATCTTCTTTTTTTTTTCAAACATGATTTAAAAGAGGGTGAAAAAATAAAATTAATGGGAAAGCAGCCTATCTTTGAAATTTGTAGTTGTAGGTAGGGGTGAGCAACGGTTTGTTCGGCTCGGTTCGGTGGAGGGTATATGAAAACTGGTTGGTTTTTTTTTAGGCATTTGGTAAACCGACCCGAGATAAAAATTGTGAAGAAATCATCAGTTCGGTGAGCCGATTGGTTCGGTTTTATCGGTTTGGTTGAACGGTTTGGATCGGTTGGGCCCAGTTGATGGGGTGGGCCTAAAATGATAAAAAAGTAAATATATTTTCACTAATTTGGGCCAAAGCCAATTCTTGTCTATAATTACAAATTGGTCCATATTTAATTCTAGCCCACACTAACCGAATCGAGCGAATCAACCCTCTAGCAGGTAATGGTTTTCATAGTATTATAGCCAGAATCGACACTCACCTCTCTTCGAGTTCTTGTGCAGGCCATGATTTTTCGGCTCGGTTGGGTCAGGTTGAACAGTTCGGTCGGTTTATGCTCACCTGCCCCTAGTTGTAGTGATGGCCCATATGCATTTTAGGGGTGATAAGTGTGAGTGGCATTATAAATAAAAATGAAGTATAAAGCGATTATCCGTTTTTTTTTTTTTTTTAAAGAAAAAAAAAAGAAAGCAGAATATTGTTATTTTAATTAAGCAGTTTCAGGAAGCAACTGAGGCAGTTGCTAACTCCTCACTAGGAATCAGATTTGTCCTTAGATGTTTGTATTTCAAATATTATTATAATCAATTTCTGAAATTTGTGAAAGAAAAACAATTTAAGTAATAAAATAAATGATGACCCTTTTAACTTTTTTTGTTGTTTTATCCTTTTGGCTAACCATGATTATGTTGTTAGGCTTCTTAGAATTTATTTCTTTTATTATATTTTAGGTTTTCTGATATTGTTCTCCTTACTTGACTATGATCCAGTATATTTTAATTCTATTAAAGAAAACTAGTAGGTTTACATTTTAATGATTAGAACTCTTTCAAATCAAGGTTATTGTTTTGAAATAAAATGAAAGGGATGTCAAGCACATTTCTGATTATAGTTCCGGAGACCAATAATAGTTTTTTGAGAAATTCTTGTTTTCACGACAGTGTTTTGTTTTGAAAAAATATGGAGAAAACAAAATATTTGTTTTCAACAAATGTTCCAGCAAACATGGAAAAACACCAAAATCTTGGGGGCATGTTTGTTTATCATTTTTTAAAACCGTTTTCTGATCTTAAAAACATAGAATATAAGGAAAAACATGGCAAACATATTTGAGCATATTTTGATTTTAATTTTGTTTTTTACATACTTCTGCTAAAGGCTGATTCTCAATAACATATTTCAAAAATATGAATCAAACAAGTTCTTAGAGAGTGTTTGTTTTTGGTTTTGAAGTGTTGTTTTCAAAATTTAGATGTTTGCTTTTTATTTTGGCATATTACTTCTAAATAGAAAAAACAAAAGAAAATTCATTTTTAAGTGTGAAAAGGCTATATTTTAAAAAATTTCAAAAAATTTAAAATCTTTAAAATCAATCACAATATTTTAAAATCTTTAAAAATCTACACAAAATATTCTAAAAGAAAAATCAAAATATATTTTTTTTCTGATGCACATGTGAACAAAATTGTGTTTTAATTTAATTTTGGTTTCATCAATCCATTTTTATTTATTTAGTTTATATATATTATATTTTAATTATACAAAATAGATAAATATAATCATTGTACATGACAATAATAATAATAATAAATTATTTATCATAATAATTTTATTATGTTAAGATGTTATACTTTTATACTTAATATTATTAAGCTTTATTCAATATTAAGCTACTATACCTTTATACTTAATACTATTAAACTTTATTCAATATTCAACTTAACTAAAACCCTTTTGAAGTTTTCTATGTTTCAGAACCAAAAAAAACTGAAACTAAACATGTTTCCCTCTGTTATCCTTGAAATCAAACATGTTTTTTTTTTTTTCCTATTTTCTTGTTTTTTGAAAACACAAAACAATTTTGGAAAATTAGATAAAAAAAAAAGACCCATTATTTTCAGAAAACACTAAAATAGTTTTCTGGATTTTCAAAAACAGTTTAATTAAACAAAATTTGAAAACAGGAAACCAAACCGCGGACAACCTAATCTGATTTTAGTGGTTTTTTGTATTTTGCATAACAGAAAATGGTAACCAAGCTTGTTTTTTTGTTTTGAAAAAAATAAACTTTTCAAAAATCTGTAATCAAACGGGCCTCGAAGTAATTGTAATATAAAATTAATAGAAATAAAAAGAAAAATAGGAGACAGAATGCAAGCCCAATTCAACGGATCCCATGACAGTGAAGGCAAGAAGCTGGAAAGAATAGAAATCAATGGTTTTTCTATATAAATTCAATGATCTGGCACCAATGGCAGAATTTTTCTGATCGTGAATTTGAGTCATGTATGAATCAATGTTGCTTTACAGAACCGAATATAAAATAAAAAAGGTTCTTTCTGTATCAAAAACTTTCACGCCGCACTTGACCGCCGGAGCCTGCTCATGCGCCGGCGCCGGCGCCTGGCTGCCACCGCTTTCCTGCTGGAGGATGATAGGTACATCCGAGCCGTCTGTGGGCGGTGGGGTGAAAACCGAGCCGCGATTCTCACCCACCAATAACATCTCACATATTTCCCCATCTTTCTTTTCTTCTCCTCTCTTCTCTCAAAAACACAATGATCCAGAAAAAAAAAGAAAAAAAGAGAATGAGAGAAGATCCAAGAAAGTGTTCAGCTGTTAGAAGATTTCCCAGATGAACGATCTCATAGAGAAGAACGAAAGAGAGAGAGAGAGTGAATTGGTGGATGCATTTTGAGGAAGGGAATTGGGGTTTTTTATAGCCGCCCCCCTCTTCACTTTCTTTTCTCTTTCTTCTTTGTTGACCTAAATCAATATTAGTTGCATGCCTCCTAATCTTTTGGTTTTTTCTATTTGTATTAGGGTAAACTGGTAAAGTCAGATTTTCCTTCCATCGATACCCCTCTTCACTCCGAACATTTATTATGTTTTTAATTTTGAGATTTACAATAAAATCGAATCTCATGTTTTTTAAAATTAGGAGGCCCGATTTAAATGATAAAGTATGGAAATGGGTTAAAATCTTTCTAAAAATATATTAATGATGATGCCTTTTTCAAGCGGGCCGGGTTGGAGCGTGTAAGTCGTTAGGTCGGACACGGATTCTTGTGGTGGGATGCAAGCTCTTGGATTGTCGGGCTGAGGTAGGATCATTTGCCTTTGTTGATGGGCTCTGGACGTAGCGCTCTGGCTTGAAGGGGGGTCGGCGAGGGGCTTTGCCGTGGCCGCTCCGTCTTTTAAGAAGTCGGTTTCTTTACGAGAGAAAAGAGCTGGCAGAGGCGAATGTGTTGCATATGAGTATGCGTCTAAATGTGCGTACCTTTCACCGCTGGGGTGGTCATGTATTTATAGTAGATGTCAAACCAGTTGTATGCATGCGCTAGGATTGTTCAAGTTTAGTTGAGATTTTCTTATCGTGCTTCGGATTTAGTAATGGAGTTAGAAAAGAAATTTGTTTATTTGGAATAATCTTCCTTCCTTATTGGGGGGAGATCCAACTGGTGATAATCTGTTATTATTTTCCTTTCCTTATTGATAAGATTTGGTTGGATTGGCAGGATGATATCTTGTTAGGGGTTATTCTATTTTATGTATTGGCGAAATACAATCGATTTGCGAGATATGGACCTTCTAATTCATCAGATCGTCCTTTAGACCCTAAGCGAATTGGCCTTCGTTACAAATTTGATAGGGCTGGGTATTCTTGGGCGTGCACTTACACACTGCACACGCACTTCTTCAGGCGGGTGAGTGGGGCTGCGGGCCAATTTTCAAACCTATCGGTTGCCCCATTCCCTTGAGTGCACGGTATGCGATGGCCGAGCATGTCAACTGCACTTCGGATGCAATTTCCGCGTGTCTGTTTGAGGTTAGGTTAGTTAGGCTTAGTAGGTAGATCCATATGTCTTGTGATAATGATGACTCTTGGGGTTTTCCACGCTTCGTTTCCCTACCTCTTCCTAGTTTCTTTGGAGTTTCTTTACTTAAGCCTCCTACGTCTGTCTTTCTCTGGTCCTCGACCTCTTAGCGATCTAGTGCTTTATTTGCTTAGAGAGTTCTCTGTTTGACCCTTTTATTGTAGAGTCTTTTACGGCATTTTCACGAGGTAGCTTCTTCCGTCTTATTCCTGGGACCACTGCGTCTCTACCTCTTTGGTTTCTCTTCGATTGGTACGACGAGGCGCTAGGGTTAAATTGATTGGATTTCGTTTTTATTGTTTGCTTTTATTATGGGTCCGGGTCCTCTTCTTCTTTACGTATTGGCGATGACTCTTGATTGTTGCGATTGAACGAGTTAGGATACTTCTGGCCGCTCGATCGTGGTTGGGCGAAAGCGTTCACCGAGCGCCTCTCTTCCCGCTGGATAGGATAAAGGAAAATAAACCTAATTAAATATCACAGGGGTCGGATTACCTTAAATTTGTCGTCGACATCTTTTGTGTGTTGTAGGACTGGCAAGGTCGGAGGTCGCCGTGTAGGGTTACCTTTGCTGAACGTTATCGACCTTACACTGGCGTCCGAGTATGGACCCCTGACGTCTTGACTTTTATGTAGCTTTAGTGCCTGGGATGGTATGTTTCTTTGAGGTCGCCTTTGATAATGGTCTTAGTTTTCCACTTGCACCCCTTTCATGAAAGGGGGTTACGCGACATTCAATGTTTGTCCTTCCCGGCCGCTCCCAGCCCGGTTGGGTATTTGTTGGGCCTATTGGCGCTTTTAGGGGCAGAGGGCTCGGCGTCCTAGTATGGCTTTGCTCATTTTTGCTCTTTTTAAGCGAAGGGGGCTACAGGGCTTCCGCACATTCTCCGGGCGCCACAGGCTCCTCTGAGTGATCTGCAGTCTTCCTTCCTCCACAGTCGTGGAAGGGACGCTATTTCTTTATTAATTAGGTACATGGCTGAGATATGATCGCTTAAACCGAGACGTGACACTGCAGGCGTTAGGTGGCAGACCGCCCCGATAATCTTCGTGAGTGTTTGCTCTTGTTTCGAGGTATAACTTGTGTGAAGGTTGCTGGAATATTTACGATTTTACATTATTCTCATGCTTCCAGTGCCGCCGACTTGACCTTAATCTGCGAAGATAATGTCGTAGCTCGCGTTGGTGCTGGAGATATTTCGTCCTTAAAGGCGGAGGCGACTCGTCGGACATTCGCGGTCGTCTGGTTGAGATCTACTCATTCCACTACTTTGAGGCCCTTGCCTCCTTCCACCATGGGAGTCTCTCCCACCGTGGGCTTCTGCCCAGCCACTCTACTAGGAGAGATTTTGGTCAGTTAGGGCCTTGTCTGGAAGCCGGAGTCTGAAACGGGAAAAATCAAGCTCCCTTAGAAAGATCGGCGGTTTGATCAAGGTTCGAAAATTGAGGCGTCTCAGGCTTCTCTTGCTTTCGAGAAAGCGGAGGGCGCGGTCGTGCTTGTGCAGAATCACAATGGTCTGAGGCTCCTCAGCCTTTCTAAACTGTCTTGTAAAGGCAAAAAATCTCTTGGATGGAAGCCGTCGACGGTAGTTGGCGGTTATGCCTATTGCAGATGCGAATCAGCCTTCGGAGTGCTGAGCCACCTCCTCGAGAAGGGTGGAAGGATTGAAGAGAAAAATCGGGAATCAAAGTTGGCGAAGATGAGGACTCTTTGCTCTTCAATGTTGAACTTCAGCGAGTCTCGATCTTGTAGATCATAAGGATTGACCTTGGGAGGTGGCTTATTTGCCAGATTGATGAGGCTGCGGCTCTATCCCTTGGTTGCCTCGGTAAGTCAGTATCGATAGTGTCTGTTTCGAGGTTGATCCAGGTGTTGGATGTTGATTTCATGTTTGATGCGGTGGCCACTCGTTTGGAAGGTCTGGCCAGATAAGGCCAAACTAAGCAGCATGTAAAATCGCCGGATTTATAAAATGAATGACCTCTCTTTCTTAAGACGGGCCAAGGTTGCATGAGCAGGCGCGTATATTGAAGAAGTGAAGAGACCATCGATCTAAAGCTTATCTGCGTTGGCTCGTGCCGAGGCGGAAAGTAGAGGATGAAGTTAGTAAGCTTGGCGACGGTTGAAGCGAGCCGGAAGGTCGGTGAGCTCGAGGTTGTCTTGAATGATGCGGTCGAGACACAGGATGGTGATCCTCCGTCTGAAGATCGAGCGGTTAGGGATGAGCTCGTCACATCCGAGAGGCGGCTGCGGGAGTCTCGAGGCGCGTCACGGCTTGATGGCGATCTGTGTGATAAAATGCGCGCGACTAGCCGTGGCTAAATGGCAGGAGCCTCAGGGACGGGCGCTGGGCTGACTCGTCGTGAGGCCTCGGTACCGTAAAGATTGTGGGCTGGTTGGATGAGGAGTGTATGGGATTCTTGAGGGGATCTTCACCAGCAAATATCCTTGGTTGCTCAGAGGGATGATGTTATTAGCAGATTGAGGAACCAAGCCAGTGCTCAGTAGGCCTCTGGGTGGCTCACTTTTCAGCAGAAGGCCGTTAACATCTACCCAGACTTAGACTTCAACTTCGACCTCCCAAGTGACGAGGAGGCAGAGGAGTCTTTCTGAGTATTCTGAGGCAGGATACTCTGCTGAAGCCCATTCCTCTTGTGTGCGGCCTCCTGGCGCCCACAGGTTTACGTACTCATTACGCTTTGATATCGACTTTTATATTTACTGCTTTTGTGTATCTGCTTTCTTTTGTAGCCGGGCACAGGGCACAAGACATATGTAGCTCTCCTTTTAATAAATATTCATTTTATTATGCAGTTCTCAACATGATATTTTGGCTTTTCTTCATGAATTGTATGGCCGGGTGGGAGTGCGGGAGGTGAGCTGGTCGCTCGTCAAAGCGTAATCGCTGAGGCCGTGGGCTAATTTATGTGAAATTTGGACCGATTTAGGCTATAAGGCACAATATAGAGTGAGCTGGTCTGTGGTATCTTGCATGTCTTTGGCTGATTTTTGGCTCAAGGCGAGCTCGTCAACTTGAGCGGCTGATCTCTATCGGCTGATTTGCATGAGTTGAACAAATTCCTTAGGTTGCATGACCTATTTTTGGGCAGAGCTTGTCGACGAAGCGGTGATCTCCATCGGTGATTTGCATGAGTTGAGCGGATTCAGCAGGGTACGCATGACTGTTTTTAGTGACTCGTCGGCTTGAATGGTGATCCTCCATCAGGTGATTTGCATGAGTTGAGCAGTTGTAGGCTGCGTGGCTATTTTAGAGCTCGTCGGCTTGAAGCGGGCGATCTCGAAGTCGGTGATTTGCATGAGTTGAGCGATTCATAAGTTGCATGACCTATTTTAGAGCTCGTCAGCTTGAGCGGCTGATCTCCGTCGGCTGGTTGCATGAGTTGAACAGATTCCTTAGAATTTGCATGACCTATTTTTTGGCCCGAGCTCGTCGGCGAAGCGGGTGATCTTCATCGGTGATTTGCATGGGTTAGACAGTTCAGCAAGGTATGACCTATTTTAGGCTCGTCGGCAGGCGGTGATCTCGTCGGGTGATTTGCATGAGTTGAACAGATTCCTTAGAATTTGCGTGACTATTTTGCCGAGCTCGCCGTTTGAGTTGGTGGGGCTCGGTTGGTGAAATCATGGCCGAGTTGACTTCTTAGGTCATGATCTGCGTGAATCGTTAAGCTTGTCGATTATGGGTGTTGGCGGGCTTCGTCTTATGTGGCTGTTGGGCGAGCTCGTCCATGAACTCGTCGATTGCGAACCACAGGCGGGGCTCGTCTATGGACTCCCAGGAAGAGCTCGTCGTCGAAACGATTGGGCGGGCTCGTCACATGTGGACTTCTAGAAAGAGCTCGTCAATGTGAACAGTTGGGCAGAGCTCGTCCATGTGGCCTCTTGGGAAGAGCTCGTCGGTGCAAAGCTGATGGGGCTCGTCCATGAGCCCTGCTAGGAAGAGGCTAAAGTCAATGCGAGCAGTTGGCGAGCTTTCGTCCATGTGAGCCTTACTAGGAAGAGCTAGATCCATGTGAATTTCTTGGGAGGAGCTCGTCGGTGTGAATGATTAGGTAGAGCTGGAGTCCATGAGAAGCTGGCAGGAAGAGCTCGTCCATGTAAAGCTGCCAGGCCCCGACCGTCTATGTGGCTTCTTTAGGAAGAGAGCTCGTCTTATCTGAAGCAGTTGGGCGAGCTTCGTCGGAGTGAGTTGTTGGGCTCCTTTGGGTGAGTTACTGAGCCCGGTAGCTCGAACGCGTGACTGTCTGATGAAGCGAACTTCGTCAAAGTAATTTCTTTGAAACCGATGACTGTGTGAGGCGAATCATGGCCAGAAATTGATATGCCGGTGGCGATGTGAGGTGAAATCTCAGCATGGCGATCGACTCCTCGGGTAGCGTGACTGTGCGAGTAGATGAACTCGTGAAGTGAGCTCTTTGGGCTCAGGCGTGGCCCGAGTGGCGATGTGAGTGGCCCGATGTGGCCCAGAGTGGCAATGTAGCTGGTGATCGACTCCTCGAGGTGGCGTGACTGTCTCGAGTAGGCGAACTCGTCAAAGTGAAATTTCTTTGGGCTCCGTATTTATTAGTAGTGCGATGTGGCCCAGAGTGGCGCGATGTAACTGGTGATCGACTCCTTAGGTTGCGTGACCTGTGCGGAGTAGACGAGCTTCATCAAGTAGGGGCTGGGCTCTAAAGTGTCTTTATGTGAGTGGGTGATGTGGTCGGTGGCGATGTAGCTAGAGTGGCGATGTAACACGAGGCGTCTGACTTCCCGGTCGCGTGACGCAATGCGAGTAGATGAACTCGTCGAAGTGAATTTCTTTGGGCTCGGTAGTGGTAGGTGGCGATGTAACTTTGAGCTGATCCTGACTCCTCGGTCGTGACACAGTTGAGTAAGATGAGCTCGTCAAAGTGAGCTCTTTGAGCTCGTGGGTACACCACGACTGTTTGGATTGAGCTAACTGCGTGCGGTCGGTGACTCCCGATTTTCTTGGAAAGTCTTGCTTGTCTTTAATCTTGATTGTTGGAAATTTGGAGCGTTAGGTGACTTTTTGAGTGCTTTAGCCTTCTTATAAATGCGTGGCTTCATTCTTCAATGGGGCTTATACTTTGTATATTTTGCTTTATCGAGTCTCATAAATAGCAGGAATCTGGGTGAGATGGTGTGGTCACAGTCGTCTTCAGCGGATCCTTAGAAGATTTGGGATCGGCTCTCTTGTTCTTCTACATGTGGGGTTGTGTTTTCCCCTAGTCTCCACGTATGGGAGTCATGTTATTCCACAGCCGTGCTAGGGAATCGTCCCGAGAGAGGCGGAGTGCATTTCTTACGTTGCCTTCTCCGCATTCTTCTTTCTCTTCATTCCCTCCTTTCTCCTTCTCCCTTGCTATCATTCCATGCTTTTGTTTGTACGCACAAACTCCTTCCATCCTTTTTCTTCTTCTCCTCTTTTAAACTTCTTTCTTTTCCTTCTCCTTAACTTCATTCTCTCTTTCTCCTTTGCCTTTTTTTTTAAGGGAATTAATACCGCATGCGTTATATTAATGACATCTTCAGTTAGCAACAGAATGTAATGGAGTTGGAATAAAGAGTGACTTTTTATGTCTATGAACTTTACAATTATGTATTTTAACGTCTTATATGTCACGAACTGTTTGAGATGTCCAACTAAATAACGATCGACATCAACTCGTTACATAAGAATCGATAAGGCTCTATTTAATATTACAGACGATTTTCTTGGTAAAAATGCTTAAGATATTCGCATTCCATGTATCTTTGTAAAGATTTTTCCTTCCTGCAATGCGGAGCTCGCGGTGCCCGACCTGACGGCTGAGATATGATGTAGGACCTTCCCGGTTAGGGCCCGAGTTTTCCATCGTCGGGTTCTTCCCTTCTCTTTGGCGGGAGTTTCTTTAAGACTAAATCACGACATATAGCTCCACAGGTTTGACTTTCTTATTATAGTACCTTCTTTGTCTTCCTTTGATAATCCTTTATACGCCTTAGAACTTGCTCGCTTTCATTTTAGGAGTTCTAAGTTTTGACGAGGCCTCGTCGACTGTCATTCCACCTATGCTAACTCGATCACAGGAGACTTTATTAGGCCTCAGCGAAATTTCTTTATGATGCGAAGGCTAGGGCAAATCAGGATTTTCCGGGTTCTTTGACTTACAGTAATAGATCTGTGGAAGCCCATAGTACCTCGAGGGGTATTCTACCCAATTTCCTTTAAAGGTCTTCCAATTTGGTTTTCAAAGGTACACTTTAAGGGTTGATAGTGACTTGGCTGTCTGTTGGATTGCGTTGTGTTGGGTGAGTAATAATTTTAATTCGAGGCTCGTACGAGAAATTTACGAATTTGGGCGTTGTCAAATTGTTTTTCCGTTAATACGATGCAGGCCCTTGGGATACAAACACATATGATGGCTCGCCACCTGAGAGTGCGTATATACGCTCTGTGAGTATGGATAAAGGCACAAACCCCAGCCCATGGTGAAGTAATCACTTGCGGCGATTATGAATTTGCGGCCATACCAATGGCGGGGTCGATATCATCGAGCCCAGCTGTTGGAAGAGGCCGGGGGCTTGTGATCGGCGTTAAGGGTTACGATGGGGCGTGAGACCTTGGCGTGCTCTGGCAGATTACGCATTTCTTGACTAGTCGGTTGCATCTTTTTGATGTGTAGGCCCGGTAGTATCCTGCCCCTCGAGACTTTTCTGCCCTAATGCTCGAGCTCAGAATATGATTCGCATATGCTCGTGTACTTTGCCAGTACGTACTAAGGTGTCTTCTCTCATACTTATTTTTAGCCTTCTTCCGGATCGTCTGGTAGGCTTAGTCACATAATATAATCTCAAATGGGCTCCATCGAGTCGGTTTAATGAACTTTGATCACAGGCAACCACCTCGCCATAAAGATCGATTGAGGTTAAGCGGGTATTCGGCGGTGCCGACTCTTGAATCTTCTGTGAAATTTGTGGCTGCTTTACGGCGTCGACTGCGGGAGTTCTCTGCTCTGGGGACATACTTGACCTGAACCATCACGAATTTTTAATATGTCTGAAGACACTTTTTCGGTATAGAATCATCCTTTCACTTTTGGCCTCGTGGGTATCTTATGTTGTCGACCACCCGGTTGGGAGTCGCGTAGACCTCTAGGTGGTGGAGCTTCTGTGAATGGCGAGTTGAGGCCTTCTATGATTAATGGCCTCATACTAAACCCCAGTTGTTAATTATGGAATCCGTGCGAGTGCGTACTCAATGTCTGTTCCTTGGGAGATTAGAGTTAAGACACGCTCCCACTCCCTTAGCGCGTTGAGCTCCGTACGAGTGAGTTTCAAATTAGAACGGTCGATGGGCCCATGGAAATCCTTACGCGGAGTTCATTGATGTAAATCAATGAGGTTGCGAAGACTTACCCTTTTATTACGGTTTTTTGGCACATGTCTGATATCGAACTTGCTCAGCTCTATGGCCCACTTCATCAGCCTTTCGGAGGTCTCTGGTTTATGTAACACTTGCTTCATCGGGTATTCAGTTGGAACTATGAGTATGACCTAGAAATGGCGGGCTTCGAGCTGCGGTTACCAAAGCCAAAATTAACTTTTCCATTCTTAGGTACCTCTCCTCTGCTCCTCTTAAAGGCTCGCTGCAATAATCAAATTAGGTCTTGAACTTCGCTCCTTTATCTCGACGAGGACGGTAGGTTGAAAAGTCCGACACGGCTAAGTATAGAGTAAGGAGCTCCCCTTCAACAGGACTTACTAGAATGGGAGGGGAACTCAGGTATGTTTTCAAAGCTGAGAATGCTTCTTCACACTTTGTATCCCATTGAAAGGCTTTCTTCAGAACTTGGAAGAAAGGTTGGCATTTATCACTTGCCCCAGATCTGAGCCGGCTTAAAGCGCCCAATCCTTCCCTTCTCCAGGCGTTGCCCTTCCTTTATACGAGAGGGTAATGACATGTCGAGCACCGCCTTTATGTATCTTGGATTTGCCTCAATTTCGGTGGTTACTACCGACCAGGAATTTCCGGCTGACATGCGAGCACACTTAATGGTTAACTTCATGTTGTAACTTCTTAGGATTTGGGCGGCTTCGAGAGATGAGCAATGTGAAGGTCGGTTGTGGTGGATTTTACTAGCATGTCGTCTATGTATACCTCCATAGTTCGCAGCCTATCAGCCACGGAACATCGGTTCACCAACCTTTGGTAGAGTGGCTCAGCGTTCTTGAGTTCAAAGCGGCATCACTTTCGATAGCGTGGTTCACGTCTTTGTGAGCGAGGTCTTTTCTTGGTCGTCGGGGTCCATACTAATCTGGTTGTAGCCGGAAAAGGCATCCATAAAACTGAGAAGTTCATGGCCAGTGGTGGCGTTCACGATGAGGTCGATCCTCGGCAAAAGGAAGTTGTCCTTTGGGCATGCTTTGTTTATGTCGGTGAAGTCGATACAGAGTCGCCACTTGCCATTTGCTTTCTTGACGAGCACGACGTTTACCAACCACTCAGGATACTCCACCTCCCTGATCGCTCCCGCTTGGAGGAGCTTGCCAACCTCCTCGTTGATGGCTTTTTGCCTTTCTGGTGCGAAGCTCCTTCGCTTTTGATTGACCGGTTTGAAGGAATGGTGGTGTTCGACTTTGTGATTCTGTAGAATTGATTCCTCCCATCATCACTTTGCTTCCATGCGAGCGTCTGTACGTCTCAGCTGAGTAAGGAGGCTTTTGAGATCTTAAAGCTAGTTTAGAGCCCGATATAGGCGAGATGTTCGGGTCGTCATCGGTGTTGATCTCGGTTCCGGTTCTTACGAAGGCTCGGGTCGGGTGGGCACACCTCGTCAGCGTCGGCTGGGTCCACATTCACGTTGTCGGCGCTGCAGCTTCATGGGTTGTGGCATTCCTGACTCATAGTTAATCTCCTCCCCCGAACCATCCTACTCAGGTGTATGGTTAGGAGCTTGATTATGTGATGCGCGCGGAGGGATGGCCTTTATTGCGTTGAAGAGGTCTACCCTAACAATATATTATAAGGCGTGAGTGCAATGAGGAACCTTCTTTGTTGTCGTCGCTCGCTGGCAAGGGGCTCTCCCAGTGAAACACCGGTTAGTTAGAACCCAAAGAGTAACACCTTTTCCCAGAGAAAATCCTTGAATGTGTGTGTTGATGGAGCTTCGAGTTTTTCTCTCCCGATGCCCATTTATCGAAAGTGTGAAGATGATGTCGGCCGAACTCAGTTATCAACTAGAACCCGATGAAGCTTGTTTTTGTTGGCCACAATTCGCCTTGAGACTACCAATGGAGTGCGTCATGGGGGTGTTGGCATCCCTCGAATCAGAAGTCGAGAGGAGGGTGTGATGGGTGTGTCGAGCCGCGGCGGTTGGATCTTGCTATATTTCCTATTTATTGTCACGATCTTGTGAGATGGACACTCATTTGAATAGACTCTGTCTCTGCCCGAATCCTCCGAGATCATGGATTTCTCAGGGATTCTTTGGTCTTTGAGTCATCTTTTCTTAGGGCGCGGTTGTTGAGTTGGGGCCTGGTTCTGGGTTTGATTCTGGGCCTGATTCTGGGTTTGATTCGGCTGATTACGTGCGACCCTCTAGAGATATGGCCCGGAGTATCCGTGTCGTGTGAAATTACTCTATTTCTCTCTCTTGAGTTGTATACGGTCGTCAGGTGCGATGTCAGTAGTCCTATGGAACTCATGATGCCAGGTTGTCTCTCTTGTTGTAGGGTCGACTTCCTCCCAGGTTGGCCATCTCGGGAGGTGTTCCTTTTCGTACTTCAGCGCGAGGACATGTGACATTGAAATTTGTCGGGGGGTGGCCCATTTGGGGCGAATAAAGTCGTCGTCTCTCGGACTGCAGTGGACCCCGAATGATCTACGGGTTGCCACGCCTTTTTATTCTTCATTTTCTTTGGAGATCCTTCTGAGTCGCTTTGTCTTTTGGGAGAAGCCGTCCTCGTCGTTTATCACCGTCCCACTCTTCTCTTTATGGGTGAGCTCTCCTTCTTGGATATGAGAAGCTTCTTCGCGGGTTCCTCTCTTCCCAGCACTGCGAGCACCTCGGCCGTACTTACTTGAGGTCTTTGAGGTCGAAAACGCCCGGATCCTTGGCCTCCTAACCCTGGCAATGAATGCAGTGATTGCAATTTTCATAGTATGTCTATCTTTAGGACTCCGGCGTTGAATCTTTGCACGTAGGACTTGAGACTTTCTGCGAGCCACCTTGATGGTCAATATGGTAACTCGGTTTTTTAAATGCGTCTGGCGCCCAGATGAAGTGGGGAGGCGAAGCGCCAATGGATAGTTCTGCGAATGAAGAGATTGATGAAGGTGGAATTCTAAAAATTTGGGCCTTTTAGTGTATTAGCGGCTTCTGCGCCATACGGGGTCACGATATCCGTGCCAACTCCATCCCGATTTTTGTAAGTATTGAGGTGGTCGGCGGGATCTTTGATTCCATCAAATGCTTCCGCTTACAGCGCCAGCGTCGAATTTTCTTGGAAGGGAGTAGCGTAGCACCCTCGGTTGTGAAGGGTGATTGATTGTTGCAGTGTCTATAGTATCGGGCGTCAGCACAACCACCTCAGCTAATTTGAGCTCTTGTTGAAGACTCTTAAACCTCTGCTCCCATGATTGCTCTCCTGCTCCTGGTTGAGGGTGATGTAGTTCTTCGTTCCGTCATGTCCGAGCTGTTGCGTTTCCCTCTTGAGCTAATTGTGGTAGTACCCTGATTTCGGTTGGACTCTGCGCTGTTTGACACCTCGAGAATGTCGTGTAGGTGTTGCTCCTCACGGGAATGTTATGACCTTCGTGGGTATCGTGTCTCCGAGTGGATGTTGCACATCTATCGTGTTGTTCTATCTTTGGGTTGATTGACGAGCGAAGTGCCCGCCGTTCGTATTGACTTGCATTGCTTCTACTGTCCCAGGAGGTCTGTTATCCGCGTTGCCTGGTGGATCCTGCATCCTTGGCGGATTGGCGTTGCTCCTGCTTGTGTTCGAGTTTGTCTATCGATGGCGAGAGATCGGTTATATTTATATAAGGTATGTTCCATGAGCGGTGCCCGACAATGATGCCTTTTTCAAAAGGCTGGAGGCCCGAGAGTGCGGAAGCGTGTGGGAATCGTTGGGCCGGACAGATTCTGTGGTGGGATCTGAGGCTCTTAGTTGTCAGGGTTGAGGTAGGATCATTTACCTTGTTGATCTGCGAGGAGCTGCGGACGTATCTGCCAAAAACAAGAAGGGGTGTGAGGCTTAGCCCGATAGCCGGCTCCGATGCAAGTTAGTTTCTTTCCCGAGGAGAAAAGAGGCTGGCCCAGAGGCGAATGTGTTGCATCATGGTATGCGTCTAAAAGTGCGTGCCTTTCACCCATTTGGGGTGGCCATGTATTTATAGTAGATCATCCAGCCGATTTGTCACGCTGCAACTAGGATTTATTTCGATGGATGGGATTTTCTTATCGATGTCAGTTTGGTAATGGATTTAGAAAGAGTATTTGTTTATTTGGGATAATCTTATTCCTTATTGGGGGAGATCCAGTAGTGATATCATTATTATTTTCTTCCTTATTGTTAAGATTTGGGTGGATCGTGGGATAAATCATCTTTATTCCAGAGTTATTCATTTTCTATAATTAAATAAATCAGTTTGCGGATCTGGGCATTCTAATTCATCAGATGTCCTTTGGACCTAGCGTCTTGGGACAACCGTTTGGGGGTTTGCGAGTAGGGGCTGGAGTATTATTGTTGGGCGCCACTTCTTTGGGCTTGGTGAGTGGATCTACGAGCCCATTTTTCAAACCCTATCAATTACTATAATATAATATATAAAATACAAAAAATAAAATTTGATTGAGTATAACATACAAGTCTTACAAGAACTATATTATGTTCGATTTCTATTTTTGACAATCAGAAAAGTTTTTAAGAACATACAAAATATTTTTTTATTTTAAAAAAAAAAATGATATTCCCCTTTTTAGAGTGGAATCAAAAGTGATTTTAATTAGAATATTTTTAATGAATGACGCTTTGATTAATAATATTTTATTTTGTTTCTCAATAAAATTCACTTAATTTTGTGATATATGCTCGAAATAACTTCCTTCACTCTCTCCGCACTATTTTATCATTTTTAAATATTTAATTTTAATAAGAGAATATATAATAAGATTTAGTAAGATATTTTTTGTTCAAATGAGGTATTTTGAGCAGACTTATATACATATGGAAATCGTTTTTAAGGTATACTACACTCAAACTAATTTCTGTATGAACCGAAAAACCATAAAAATAATAAAACTTTTTTATGAAATATAACGTAAAATTTCGAATTTAAGATCACTTATTAAATTATAAGATATCCTAATCGTCTCATTTGGATAATATATTTAGTAAGATTTTGAAACCATTTTAAATTTCCATAAAATCAGATTGATTGGATTATTATATTATTATGGAAATTACTAATCAATATAGATAGGTCAAAGAATTTTGCATTTTAAAATTTTGCAATTAAATAATCCAACAATATTCTAAATAATCTAACACAACATAATGTAGCATAATATATTTGAACAAAATACAAACAACAAATGTCAAAATACTATATTTATTTATAATATATATAAATACTACAACAAAAATAACATAATATATATATATATATATATATATATATATATATATATATATATCTCTTATTTGTTATTTATTTATTTAGTGCTTGAGGCTGAATGAGGCGCGAGTCTGGCGGGGGTAGAGTAAATCATCCGTAGCAGGTTTATCTGGTATCCGTATGGAGTCCACCCGTCAGTACGTATAGTCAAGCCACAGGTCCCAAAACCAGAGTGGGTTTAGACGAGCTCACCGCTTTCCCCGGTCCCTTTGCCATCCCTAATCGGGATTGGTTTAAAGTCTTTACCGCTTGGGAGTTGGAAATTTGAACTTTTTAAAAATTATTTTAAAAACATAGAAAACACCTTCTTTTTTCTTTTTTTTTTTTTATGTTTCCAAAAAAAAAAGAAAAAATAGCCAATCCTTTTCTGGCACATTCCTTTGTTTTTTTGGGTTGAGGGTGGGGTAGAGGTGGTATTTACGTGTCGATATATGAGGTACGTATTTGTGTTGTGTTAATATTTGTCAATCCAAATCAGGATAAGATAATAAACGTGTCGACATTCGTTAACTCAAACTTAACCCATTTATTATTCGTATTAGACATGTCAATATGAATGTGATTAATTTAATTTAATTATTTAAAATAATAGAAATTATAATTAATCATTCGTACATATTTAACACAAATAGTCTATTAAAATTTAACGTATTTGTAATTTTATTATTAAATTAATAAATGTATAAATAACATTTATATTTAATATTAAATAGTTATTAATAATTAATTAATTGATAATTAAATATGAATATGATTAAATCAAGAACATATAACAAATCAATAAAAATCGTGTTAAATTGGTATCATATCATATTTATAAAGCGGAATAACAAAGGGTCGAGAAGTCATAACTCTTGTTTGATGCTTTTGTGCGGACGATACATTTAGCTGAGGTGTCAAACGTGTTGGGTTGGAGTTCATGGTGTGGTGAAAAACATGTAAACCAGACAGCCATATTTAATGCACGTGTTAACGGGTTGACCACGTTTATCACCGAACCGTTAGGTCTCACCCAAACCCGTTTGTCGGTTAATCGTGTCGGTTAATCGTGTCGCGTGGTACGAAGCGAGGCCTGGTCGCGACCATTGGTAAAGCAGCGGTAGGAAACGATGTTCAAGCGGGTAAGCCGGGTTAACATGTCTCGCTGACCGCGACCCGTTTGATAAGCGTCGCGGAGTTGACAGTTTATTACGGTGGGTTTAGGTCTCACCCAAACCCGTTTAATCAGCTGTTAATCGTGTCGGTTAATCGTGTCGTGTTGAATTTTGACAGGCCTACATTTAGCTTGTAGCCTTTTAACTGGAGGACTTTTCAGTGCTAAAGATTCACATACCCAATATGGTAATTTGCTGCTCGAGTCAATGTAAGGCCAATTCTGAAGCTTTCAAAGCTCTTAAAAAGTAGATCATAATTAAATCTTATATTTTTATTCCTATAGAAATAAATTAATATTATTGGAATAAATTTTAATATCTTAAACTAATTGAACTATCCACAGATTTACAAATTGAAAGACTCAATTGTGTAATTTAAATCTAATATTTTGTGTCTTCTCGATTATAATACCTAGTACCAAGAGAACTGAAATTGCAAATATTTGTTATATTTATCAAGTAACTAAAAATATTGTTAACCATCTGCTAACATTTAATTGTATTCTAATACCAAAATTATGAATTTAATAGAAATTGAAACTCATGATTTTATTATATTGAAAATTTTATCTTCATTATTCAAAAGTATGTAAAAATGTTTAATTTGTAGGAAGGAATATTCAAAACATTTGTTGAAAAATGAATTTCTTTTTAAAGTTATAATATCTTTTGAATATGATAACATATAAGAACTTTTCAAAATACTTTATTATTAAAAACTGTGTCGGTCCTCTAAGAGTTATTAGAACAATTTATCATCACTACTATGAGAAAATTGCATATTAAAGTATCAATATCGTTATACTAAAATTCATAAAAATTAAGAAGTATGCTATAGAACAGGCATCCAAGCGAGATCATCTAAATTAATATTTTCAAAAAACCCCATCAAATAATACCTAAACTCATTTTCATTGTCATATTATCAAATGATTATGATTTTAAATATTTTAAAATAGTTAAAACAAAAATTTTTAAATAGTTAAAGATGTAATCATTAATTGATTTGGCCTCAAACTAAAACCATAATTAGAGAAAAAACAGATTTTTCATGGGAAAAAAAAATTCACGAAAAAGTATACAGCGGGTTTTCAAAGCCCACCCCAAAATGCTGGAAGTGACACCTTCAACTACCAAGCATTCAGATTGCACTTATTATATATAATGTAAACTTTTTATATTCTCTTATTATTTATTTGTTCATAATCCCTTTATAATATTTTATTTTATTTTATTTTACATTATAACTTATAATATTTTTTTTAAATCAAATATTAATTTGAAAAGAAATAAAATAATATCATTTAAAATTTAAAATTATAATATATAATATTTTGAATCTCCTCATTATCTACATAATATTTATATAATAATAACAAAAACAAATAAATAATATCTCTTTAAAATAATAATATATGAATAATATATTAAATTTAATATATTTAATTTAATAATTACTAATCCATTTGATTTTAATCTACCTTAATTCAGATAAGAATCTTTCTCATAATCTATATAATTAAAATATGAAAATTTTTAATTACCGATATTTTTGTAAAAATATCCACCCGATATTTACGATATTTCCGATATTTAAAGTAAAATCTAATTGCCGATATATCGTGTTTACCGATATTTAGATCCTTGCTTCAGTGCAGCAAAATATCATATCAAGAGACGGATTGTTTAGTTGGCCATTGATAGCAATAAATGGCCAGCCAAGTTGATTTTAGTGACTCAAATGATTATATTGTTATACTCGAATCACGAATGTAGGGCCATATTTGGTTACTGCTTTTGATTTTTTTTTTTAAAACAAAAAAAACACATGTTTAATTGTTTTTAAACAATACTAAAATATAAAATATATAAAAATATTAAATTTAATTAACAATACAATTTTTAAATACACAAACATAATGTTGTCTATGCTTTAAAAAATGATTTTCAATAATAATTTTAAAAAACATGAATCAAAAGTGACCTAGGTAACCACTCACAGACCAAGATCGCAAGGAAGAAAAATGATTTTGAAGTATATAGAAGAAGATATTTGTAAGGACAGGCGTATCCGACTTGGTTCAACTAACCTAAAATTATTATTTAATTCGGTTGAGTGTGATAGAAACTTGATTTTGTTAGATTCTATTCCGTTAAAAGGAAAAAGTAAACCCCAAAATTGGAAGGTTTCGATAAGAGAGATTCTATTTACACCCCATCCATTTCTCTATACACCCCATTAGAGAGATGGGGTGTAAAAATGGGTTGTGTGTGATATGGGGTGTATAGAGAAATTCTTGGGGTGTAAATAGAATTTCTCTTTCGATAATTCTTCCCTTGATTTCTTTTAAGCCAAGAGGGTATGGAGGTTGAAAAGCGAGTTGAGTTGCAACTTAAAGTTCTGTGAGGAGACGACCACAAAATAATATTTAATGTAGCAGAAAAAGGGGACATAAATTTAGAGCAATTCGTTTTTTATTCTTTTGGAGGCTATGAAGGACAGGAAATAGATAGGGCTGAGAGTAGCGAGCCGGCCCAGAGGCCGAGGCTTTGGACATTTCAAGTTAGGCTTGTTGGTATGAGCGAGCTCGAGGCCCGAGCCGGGCTTTTAGACGAGAGCTTAAAATCGAGATCAGCTGACGGTTAAAAAAAAAAAAGCTTGGCTTGAGCTCATTAGGCTCGTTTTCCATATGAACGAGCTCGAGCTTAACCTCAAGCTCAAGCCCAATCCCGAGCCTATACAAGTTTGTATTGTAATCAATCCTTGAGCTCAGTCCATATACTTTTTAACTTTTGTAATCAATCAGTGTGAATCCATCAATTAAAAATAAATACCTATGGGATTTGTTTTACCTTAGTTGATTTAGCAATTGATGCTAAAGGCTTGTTAAAGCCACCTCCTTCAACATTTGTTTCCTTTTAAGTTATTGAGAATTCCCTTCTTTGAAACGACTTGCAACCATGAAATAGAATTAAAACAAGTAGAAATTCTTAGTGAAATGATACCTGAAATCATTGAATAGAAACATGATTGGTTTTAATCAATTATCTAAATAAAGAAATAATATATCAACAAGATGCATGTAAAACTCATTAGTAACAACAAAAACTATTTGGCAATATATTCTTTTTATGGATTAAAGTTGACCCTAGGCCCACCACCCTCTGACTACCCAAGCTGCGCATGATTAATTTCAAGACCCCTGCGCTTCACCACTTTGCCGGATTGGAGATCGGAAATCTACCCACCACATGTCGGCCGTCGGCCCAATTTTCATACCCGGTGACGGTGGCACTCACGGCGTTACTGCAAATGCGTTCCTAGCGATCGAATGTCGGCTCCTTGTTTCCTCTGAAACCCCACCCCACGATCACCCTTGATGCCTTTACCCATACCACGCCTAGATGCCACAGGTTAGTCCAGTGCAGTATCCAGGCCCCAATACCATGTTGAGGTGGATCCTTGTTCATGTTTGAATTGATGTGTCGGTGGGTAGTGCATTTGCCCTCAATGCTACTTAAGATCGGCAAACTGTCTAAGCTCGCAGCCACCAGCCTCTATAGACACAGGGCCTTAATACCCTCCTTATTTGTGTCGGATCCTTGTACACGGGATTGACGATCGTACGATTAGGTCATGCCCGACATCCATAATCGCCCACGGCGTCCTTTACTTAGGCACCTTCTTCACGCTATCCACCTTTGGAACATACTGTCGCGAGACACCTTGGCCTTATCGTGGGTACCATTTCCGCTATCGAGCAGATCTGGAGATCTAGGTACAGTCCCCCCAGCCGACGGCGTGGGATTCGCTCGAGCTCTGGTCGTCTTCGTCGTCAGCGCCTCCTTAACGGCTTCGTGAGGATTCACGCGTTGCCATCATGTCGGCGGATTTAGAGTTTAGGATCATTACGCCGATATCGGGACACATGGCTTGCAGGCATTTCACTTCGGCGCTGATCGGGATCGCCGGTGAAGGCCCAGTCTTCTTCGGCCGGAGGCCGTGGCGGAAGCCTCGTTCAGTGACGGATGGGTCGGCGACCAAAGCCTTCTTTCCCCATGGTCCCTCTTTGCAGCCTTGGATGAGGAGGCCAAAACCCCCTTATAGTTAGTACCCCCCTATAGTCGTTTTTTAATGTCCAGGCTCGGCTGGGCTCGGGCTCTGCTTGAGCTCGGCTCGGGCTCGGGCTCGAAATTTATCAAGCCTAAATTAAGGCTCAAGCTCGGCTCGTTGGGTTCGCGAGGCGGTAGAACCAACTTTTGTGGGAGCCCGAGTAGTAATAGTGCATTACAAGGCAGATCAGTGGAGTCTAAGAGAACTTAGAGACATAGAAGAGATTCATGGACATATAGAGGGGCATAATTCTTATGAAGATATTTTTAATTTGTGGCAGTTTTGTAATTAGTAACTCTCTTTAAAGAAGTATCATTCTAAATTTAGAGTTTGGGTTCAAATTAAACATTTTATAAAAAAAAATATTGGTATTAGATAATTTTAAAACTTTGTCAGAAGTACGGGATGTTAAATTTTTTTTTAAATTTAATTTAGAAGCTACAATTTATTTCTAAATATGGGTTTAGTATAAAAGCGGTATGTTTTTGACTAAGTTTTTAGTTTAAAAATAAAATCGTAGTTTCTAATTATCATTTCTAACTTGTATTAATTTTTTTTTAAATTGAAAATCTTTCCTATATAAATTGAACATCTTTCCGATGCGACATAAGAGAACTATATTGAACAATATTTTAAAAAATGGCTTAAAATCAATATTTTTAATAAAATATGTTTTAACACCCCTAACTCCTAACTCCTAAATTTAAGTATAAAGGCTAATGTCAATGCATGACAAAAAAGACTTCTAACTAGAACGGTCATTAACATGGATTTTCTGTTTTTTGCTTTTCAATCTGACTTTTACTATTTAATGTGATGATAGAAAAGAAATTCTCAGTGGCATTCTGAAAAATGTTTACTGATCCGTCTGTGACAGAAGTAAACTTCTCTTAAATTGTGATGAGCTACGTCCAAGTATAAGAACCGTACATATCGGAGTAAAATGTTGCCGTAGAAAATCTCAAATTCTCCTATTCATATCAGAAATCAATTGTAAACATGCTGAACAAGATGGCAGTAAACTATGAAGCTCTATACTCGGTAACAATGTGTCTATTTTGTGATACCTGTCAGTCACAACCAAAGCATTCCCAAGCAGTGGGAATCCAATCACCATATTGACCCGGTCTAGCTGGGTCCAACCCCTTAAATCCATTTGGCAATCTGCAAAATATATGGCATGGTTAGGAACATATAGAAATAAAGATTCCAAATTAAATGACCATTTCAAAGTTTTAGTTCACTGAATGTCCACTTCATTTGTGAATTCTTTATTAGGCACAAAATTTCAGTACGTGCCTAAGTATAGCAAGCTCCCATTCGTTTTTCACCTTTAATTTTTGTTGTCATTTCCAGACCTCTTTCTTACCAGCTAAACCCAATGGGTTTGTAGTCATATTTGATCTTCACAAGTTTATGCCCTCTTTTTTAACTCGCATATCAAAGGTCAAACAATTCAAAATAAAATTCTTCAAACTCTAGATAACATCAAACAAAACTGATACAATTTTAAACGATTAACCCTTCAAAAACTTAAATTTATAAGTTTATAATTTAATATGAATATTATGCTTTTAACAGTTATACCATCTTGACTATAAGTATCGCGATATGTTTACTCATGATTAGTTTTTAAATTCATAGTTAAGCAAGAACCACAGGATGACAATAGTCATGGAATTCGGTCGAACTAAAGTCAATATGATTTGATCCAAGTTTTGAGTGATATGTTCAATTCAATCATTCAACCTATAAGCATTACCTTGTAAATATAGGGGTCCAAGCTCACCTCCTCCCCTGTCCTTTGATTTCTTCAGTTTTATCATACCACAAAATATCACTATCATTTTTCCAACATAATGATAATCAGTTTAGGGAAATAGACAAATTCGCCACATAATTGATTTGATCAAGTGATTTTGGTAGTAACTTAGCCCAACTTGGTATTTCCACTACATTCTGATTGAGCACGTCAAAAGTGAAGAGAACACAGCAATTAGCATTTCATTAGAGAGATATATAGAGCCAGCATGTCAAATAATTTGGACCTTCAGATCCGCATTGGGGGTTTTCTACATGTGGTACTGGCAGTCAATTAATGGATCAAAATCATGACCATGCTGATCTCTTGTGCACTCAAATCGAATTCTAAATATAGAACCTGTGACTGAGGATGTTGTTTGTATGTTAGATGTTGACGTGTCATGATGTTATTAGTTTGAAGAGGAAAATACATTCTGAGAGCTTTGCTGGTGTCAGGATTGTCACCGAGCACTTGACGGATCCTGATTTCAGAAGAACACCCTCCAGATAACAAACTCAAAATCGCCTCGGCTCGGCGCCGTATGTGAGCCGAGCCCAGCTGCTTCCTCCTCACGCATCTTTGCAAGTTCAGCATTTCGAATTCCAACTCCCACGCTCGTGTTTGCGCTTGAACCACTTGACAAGCTCGAAACCTCTGTGTTCACCGACACAGATCCAGAAGCCATCTTGGCGGGAATTCCAGACGTGATTTTTCCGATGATGATACTTTTTGGAGCGACTCTTTCGCGCAGCCTGAGAATGTCCGTGTTTTCCAAAAAATATCAAAATAGTATTGAATATTGCACATCATGATAATATTATCTTACTGTGTGGAGTTAAAATCAATGCATTTTGCTCGCCAAACCAGAAAATAAAATGTTTGGAACTTGCCAGCTAAGCAAAAGCAGTTCAAAATTTCTAATCACTGAAATATGTTATCGAGTCTATTGCATGAACAGAGTTAGGACATGTAAAATCAATCCATGGACAGAGTGATTCAATACCTTGAACCTCATTCAATTAAAAAAAGAAGAAAGAAGAAAGAAATCACTATAAAAGGAACTCCGATTATTAGGTTTAATGATTTAAGAAGAAGAGAGGAATCGATACGCCAATTGAACTGAGATTCAGCAGAAAACAAGAACAATTGAACCAAATTGGAAAGAAATCAGAGGGCGTTGAGCTTCATTGATCCAATTCGAAATGCAAAAGCTCTCATGAACAAAGTGAGGCGCAGCCAATCAAATATTTAATCAATCCAAACTAAGCACTCTCCAATCAAGAACTGATCAAACTTATCAAAACTCGCGATAACGACTTCGGAGAGGAATATCGCTACACAAACTGAAAATTCGTTGAAGAAGAGCTAAATTCAAAATGTCACAAAGATCAGAAAGCAAATTCCAAGCGATCCTTTTAAGAGACTGCCAGGTAAGAAAATGCACTTACGCTCGTTAACTTTTGAGCTTCAATTAAACACAAGACTCAGCAGAAAGCGATAAACAGAAAACAGATCACTGACTTCATCTCATGGCACCCCGAGCCTATGCCCAACAATTCTGAGCCGACGAGCTTGGATCTCTTCAGAAGAACCATCGCTAGTCAGAGACGAAGAACAAGCCTTCGAATCATTCAACACCACGCTCCCCATCCACTTCCCACAATCAACAATGTTGCTGTTTCTTCCTCCATTTCCGATCGATTCATCCTCAACATCAAACCTGCAAAGCAAGTCCATAAACAAAATCACCAAATAGTGATAATAGTAATAACAGCAATCGAAATATAATTCAAACCTAAAATTAACTCAAAATCAAATTCACTTTGGAGATAGAGGAGCGATGTGGAGGTGGTGGGGGCTGATGAGGCAGCAAACGCTGAAGCGGCAGTTAGTTCAAGTGGACATGGAAAATTTTCCATTGATTTGTTAACCCCCGAAGGGCCGAGGTTGATTCAAAACATTTGAAAAACTTTCCTTCTTTGTATTTATTTGTTTCTCTCTCTATAACGGTTTTATTGTTTCCTGAAACCAGAGAACGCCCTCCCTCCCTACATTACTGGCTTTGTCTTGACTGTGACGAGGTTCACATGACTGGAAGGTGAGTCTATCGGCCCAGTAACAATCAGATATTTTAATTTCGTGCCAAAAAATTAGTTGTTTATATATAAAATATGTGCTTTTTTATATAAGTAGTATTTAAAATTACATAAAATAAATTTTTGAATAGCGAAAGCAATTTTATTTTATGTAAAAAGTTTAACTTTTTGGACATTGTCACTATTCAAATTCTAAATTTTTGTATCAGTTAAATCTCTACTCTTTCCACTTTTTTATTAAAACAAAAGATAATAATTAGAGATAAAAATCATCAGTTCATTATATTAATTTCACTGTGCATTTTGATTTCATTATATAAAATTAAATTATTAAATGAAAAGTTTAAATTCGTTTAACATTTTATTAAATTTGATTATGTACATATAAAATCTTAAAAAAAAAAAATTCTAAGTATAAGTTATGATATTTTTTTCCTTTTGATACTCTTTTCACATGCTTTATTCTGAGTCATGAGTTGTTTCTCTTTTTAAAATATGCAAATCATGTTAAATAGATAAAAATAAATAAAAATTCTATGAAGTAGACATGTTGTCTGATCTGTCGGTTTCAGAGTATGAGTGAATGCTTAAGGTTGATGGGTTCTCCCACCTAGCAGGCTAGTCTTTTGGGTTAGACTCTCCGATTGAGCTTGAGACCCTATCATTGATGCTTTCATTGAGAGCCAGTACGTAGCGGGAGAAGCTACGAGAGAATTTGCCCGTGCTGAATTGGATCGAGATAAGAAATGCAAAGCCCGAGTGCTTAATGGAGCCACCAAGGTGAATGTCGTCCGCGGACATTCGGTTTCTCAAGGGGTATGGAATGATAAGATCTCACATCGGTTTCACACAAGAGTGTGGAATGGTACTTAAGCTTGATAGGTTCCCAAGCCTAACCCAAAAGACTAGCCTATTAGGTGGGGGAACCCATCAAGCTTAAGTACCACTCCACACTATTGTGTGGAACAGCTGTGGATGTTATCATTCCATGCCATGAAGGCTGGATGTTCGCGGCGGACGACATTCACAGATGATTTCAGCGGCACTGGATTGCTGTCACTGCAGACCCACCTTTAGAGCCAGTCGTCTCTTCGAGTAACTCTGTGATGCCCAAAACACAGGGTCTGATGACCAAGCGTCAGCTGCGGAATACACATTGGGTATCATTATATCTCGATATCATACTATCGTGTCTCATCCATTGAGACTCATTTATGAGTAAAAGTAGCCTCATCGTGCCCTTTCAACCATACTCAAAAAATTACCTAAGACTATGTCACAACATAGATTCGAGTTTTAAGCCATAGAAAATGCCTGTGGCTTTTCTTTGTCGCGATAGGTTTGGTTGTGCACAGGGTTTCT